>CAUYTI010095272.1:0-113568 GCA_963575145.1 Galago senegalensis
TCTGGACATACATTTTGAAAATGTCTTAAATGATCTCATAGACTTTTCTCATGTTCTTATAAATGTTTGTTAGATTATAAAGTTTCTCTATACTTTTCTGGAAAAGGAAGGTATGACTATGTGACTTGCTCAAATGAAATGGTAGTGATGCTGCTTCCAGTGGGAAGCATTTAAGAGATATTGTGATATTTCATATTCCTTTTCCCCTGTGTCATTCAGAGACTTTCTGTTTTTCTTTTATGTCAGCTCCTGAGTTGGTCAGTACATAGCAAAGCTCTGTTCTGGCTAGAATTGGACATGTAGTTTGCACAAGAAATAAACCTCATTCTTTTAGGTCCCAGGGATTTAGAGCTATGTCTGATAATGAGGTTTCCTAAATAACCTAGTGTTACTCATATATTATTGAAAAATAATAAATTGGATATAATTTAGCTCAGAATCACCACATAAATGTGATTTGGCACCAACTTGATTTTACCATAAAATTGTGGCATTTATTTCAACTGAGAAGCCTAACCATTTGACCTAAGAATTATACTAACACATTTATGCATGTCAGTGTTGCCTTCTATTCCATTGCCTATCTATATAAGTTCATGAGGCTAAAGGAAAAGTGGGAGCCTATATGTATTCTATTTAATGGATTTTAACATTGCTTAAAAATATTAAAGTGATTGAAAAATACTAAAATTTAAAAAAATTAAAGAAAAAATTTATTAAAACACATTAATTTTACATATTTCATTTTCTATTCACTGTTGGTTTAATGGAAGCAGATTGATCATTTACACTTTCTAAATCTATTTCTTTTTTTTTATTTTCAAGGGAGAAATTTGTTATTTTGCACCTCTTTTCAATCAATTAAGTGGCAATCTTAAAATATTTAAAAAGTAAACTTCATCATATTGAAACCTTTTCCACAATATCATTGTAACTGTTCTTGTTAAAATAGGTCTCAAAAGCTCTTATTAATTTAGTTATAATAGTATCAAAATTTTTTTTGGATACGTTTTGGAAAATCAAGGCATAATGTTGATTTTATATTACAAAATATTAATACTGCATGCTACTTAAAACTATTGGAGGTAAAATGTCTACTCAACTTAAATTTGTCAGTGTATTTAAGAAGTAAGTTAGTGACTTCTTTTTGTAAATGAGATGTATTCATTAAAAATACCTTTATTTGGGGGTTGCTCAATGGGTAGTGCACTGATCCCAGATACCAAGGGTGGCAAGTTCAAACTCAGCCCTGGCCAAACCGCAACAAAAAAATAGCTGGGTGTTGTGGAAGGCACCTGTAGTCCTCCAGCTACTCAGGAGGCTGAGGCAAGAGAATTGCCTAAGCCCAGGAGTTGGAGTTTGCTATGAGCTGTATGATGCCATGGAACTCTACAGATGGCGATAAAGTGAGACTCTGTCTCTTAAAAAAATAAATAAATAATAACTTTCTTTTTAAAATTTTAAAAAGGACACTTTGTTTAGTAATTTATATCTCCATGTTAAATGTTAATATAAAATGTTACTTTGTTATTTTCTCCTTAATTTCAATTAGATATGCAATTTACTCATGAGTGTTGACCCTATATCCAATGATTTTTACATTTCAGTTTAAAAAGTGTATTTATGCCTTTTGTTGAAGTTTTATTCTCATCAAACATATTTTCATCCTTTCTTTTTCTTACTTGCAACCAAAAGGCCTCCTATTAAACTTATACCTTTATATATAGTTGTATTTTCTGACTGTGGGGCTTTAGTAATGTCTACCATTTGATTTAAAATATCAGTTTGTACACCAATATTGCATAACAATTTGCCTAATTGCAACCAGATACTTTTAAATTCAGCATGATGTTATTTCATAATATATCTTTTTTATATTTGTCAAACTTCTTTGTGTGTGAAGTTCATTGATTGAACTTATTCCTGATACCCAGTGGATACCCCATATGTATATTTAATGCAGGTTTTAGAAAATACAATACACCAACTTCTTATTAAATTCATTGAAAGGGTATATACATTTGTATCATCTAAAGAAAGTCATATTTGAATCACATATGTAACATTTTTGTACATTATGAACTGAGCCAGGCACAGATTAAGCATTATCATCATTTGTGGGTGTAATTATGTGTACATGCTTATAAATATCTGACATATTTGTTTCCCTTTCATTATTAGTGCCACAAGGATTTTGAATGTCAATATACTATTTTTATAATTCAGTATTTGATAACTTAGAAAGTATCTGGATTTTGTTATTGGTGTTGTTTCAATAAAGGCAATTAAGTTTTATTTTATTGTGATGACTTCATCCTTAATACTAACAATACCTTCTAATCTGGCACATTTGTTCCTGATGGGCTACATTTGATGCACAATCAAAGTAAAAAAACAAAACAAAAACATTTTGCTTATTTTACTATATTTCATAATATTTAATATCATATGTGATATTCTACTACCAATATAATTTTTTTCAAATTCATATGAGGGTACGGATTATTAGGTTACGTTGTTTGTGTTTGTTAGGTAGAGTCCAGGTAGGAGGTGTGTCCCTCTCACAGAGCATAAAACTATGGTTCATATTTTTAACAAGTTTTGGAATAAAAAGTGGGAAAAACTGTATGTCTCCTGGTAAATTTGTTATTTTCCTTGTAAATATTATTGTTTTTAGAAAAAATGTTTGGCATATCTAGTATTTTATCAATTTCATATTGAGAGAATATTCTCCACTAGAAGAATGTATAAGGAGAGAATTCTTTTTCTCTTATTTTTGTTCTAGAACATACACCTTCACCCCAATTTCACAACTGTCAGTGATCATATTGGCGTATTTAAAATGGTTATATTTTATCATAAATTTTTTCATTAATGTTTATTTTTAAATTATAAAATATTATTTGTCTTTGATGACTAATTTCTTTGGTGGACCCGGAATTTTATACCTGAGATAAGTATTTCATTCTTCTCTTTTAATCTTGGGCCTTCTTGGGTCTCTTTGTTGTGTTTAGTTTTGCTCATTTTTGTTATTTCATTGATTTATAGACTTATAGGTTTATCAATCATAGAGTAGGGAAACTTTCAACTGTAACATTTTTAAGTGAATTTTTTATGGTCTTCTAACTGTTTAACATAATGTTGCTTAAATATTTTTATCAGAAAATAAATAATAATGCAAAGCTGACAATAATATATCAGTTTGTGCTACAAATATCTGTATTATATATAGTTTATAATAAATGTTTTTATGATATTTAAGTTCATCATGCCTGTTGAACACACTGTATGCCAGCTGTTTAAAATCTAGAAACTACAAATATTTATGGCTTAGAAAGCCAAAGCAAACCTAATAGAGAGTGCATTTTTCATTGATGCTTAAAGTAACACTTAAAAATATTTAAGAAACTGAGTTCAATATTTGATTTTACTCATTCTATTTTTTTATCTTAGTAACAGAGATGTAGTTTTGTGACCATCGCATACTAAGAGTCACTTGAAATAGCCTAAATAGTCATCATTCATTGTTTATAGGATAGTAGTAACTGTGCTTTACTTCAGAATACGGAATTTAACATTTATCTCCTTTGAATATCATCTAAAGAAATTTGCACAATTCTTTTGTTTAACATTATTAAGACCTATATCTCCAATTATTCAGATACCATTTATAGAGTTTGAATATTTTCAGTGTAAAAATATTGTGCATTTTAAGATGTTTCATATAAATTCTATACTTCAAATTGCTATTTCAGTGGATTTCTTACTTTAATAGTTTCTGTTTGGCTATTGCAGGTGTAGAAGAAATATTTTGAATTTTATAAGACAATCTTGTATTACTTATCTATGTAGAACTCTCTTGTGTTTTCCAATATTTTATAATTACTCATCATATCAAAGTCATGTAAGGCAAATCTTATCTTCTAATCCTTATAATTCTTTTAATTGTTTTATGATACTTTCCAGAACTTCCAAAATATGGTAAATGATTTTCGCCATATTTATGTATTTTGCTTCAAAAAATTCTCAGAAAATTCACTATTTATACCAGGTTGTATACAATAAAATATAAGGCAATACTTAGAAATAAAATTGAGCTATTTATACATGATTAGGCTATGTATTTAGATTTCTTCAATGGATATGTTGTATACCTACATCCTAAGTTGTATAATAGAATTCACTTAACAAAGAAATTCCCTTCTATGCCTGATTTTTGAGAGTTTGTATCATAGAGATGTGTTAGAAAAATCACATTATACTTTTATATCCCAATATATGAGAGATTATTACACTGATAGATTTTTGAGATAAACTCTACTGATCATGATGTGCAGTTGTAATCATTCTTACAATAGTACTATGTATGTATACATACAGACACACACATGTGTATGTGTATATATATGTGCATATGAGATAAATGGCCTATTACAATCTGTTTGCATTTGCATAGTATTTGGTTTAGAAAAGATGTTACATTTAGCTTTCTAAAATATGTTGGGCATTTCCCCTGATTGTATACTTTTTGAAACTACCCAGTAGGGAGATTACTTCTTTGAAAATTTAATATTCACCCATAAAATAGAACCACAAAAGATTTTTTTATTGAATTGGGGTCATTCCAGATTCCATTTTTCCAGAAATAGAAACAAAAATAACTGGTATAAATTAACTAAAACTTATTCTGTGCCACTATTTCAGATACTTTGCATCTATTAACTTATTTTGTTTTATACTTCTAGAATATCTCTAACACTTGCACTTTATGACATTAGTAAACTAAGGCAAAAGTGGCTTGCCCAGGGCAGGATGTTGCTAAATGCAGAGGATTGAGTTGAGCCTGAAGTCAAGAGTTTATTCTTTTCTTTCTTTTTTTTGCAGTTTTTTGGCTGGGGCTGGGTTTGAACCTGCCACCTCTGGCATATGGGGCTGGCACCCTACCCCTCTGAGCCACAGGCGCCACCCCAAGAGTTTATTCTTTCTACTAACAAGCTCAACTTCCTACTGAATAGTCTTGTTTTATACCTACATAAAGTAGAGAAATACATCAATTTTTCCCAGTATGAAGATTCATTCAGTTACAAGAATAAATAAACAGTGTTTGAAAACCTCAAGATGCTAGATTATTTGGAATAGTTTGGGTAATACTGGTACTAGAGCTTCTCTAAATGTTGGCAGAGCTCAGCAGGAAAGCCTGCGTATCCTTGGCTTTTCTTTGATGAGAGACTTTTTGTTATGACTTTGATCTCAAGACTTGCTTTTGGTCTATTTTGGTTTTGAATTTCATCATGATTCAATCTCAATTGAATATATAGCAAACTCCACTGGTGAATGTGGTTTGAACCCTTTTGGCAAAAATATTACAATACCCCAATCAAAATTTATAGAACAGTTTGCATTCTATCACCACAGAAAATTTCTTCGTGATTTTTTCAGCTACTCCTTAGGAAAAAGCATCATTTTATTTCTACTACCACAAATCAGTACTGCTTTTCATGTCCATATAAATGAAATAAAATTTTATGTTCATATAAATGAAATAAAATAATATATTATTTTGCACCTGGTTTAATACTTAAAATATTATTTTGAGATTTTTTTCCATGTTTCATGTACCAAATATTATTTATTTATTGTATGTTATGTTTAATAAAGACATGATAAATTATTTATTCATACTATTAATATATTTGAGGTTGCTTTCTATTATGAATAAAGCTATAGACTTTAGCTTTATTAATGTACAAAATTTTATTGACAGATATCATTTCTCTGAATTCAGAATGTATAAAAGTAGAATTGCTTGGTCAAAGAGTAGGTATATTTCCAAATATGTAAGGGATGTCAGAATGTCTATGTAATAGAATTATTTAATTATTCTGAATTCCTTAGATAAAAATCAAAATTATGTCAGAACCTACTTTATAGGATTTTTTAAAGGTTTAAAAGAGATAACACACATAATGCACTTAATATTGTGTCGAGCGTGTATTATGTCTCTAGAATTGCTAGTACCATATTTTGTACTTTCTATACAGAATGTAATTCAGGCTAAATACATACACATAATTATAGCAACACCACTATTCATGACAATTTTTAATCTTGTTTTTGAAAGTGGTTTCGCATGATACTGGTGGTGGTGATGGACATTTAATTTCTCCTTCTTACTTATCTGTTAAAGATGTCTATATTCGCCCTTCTGGTCTCAGTGAAATTTGACACCATTTTCCCAAGTTGCAGAAGCTGTAAATTTGAGAATCATCCCCAATGACACATTCCGATTTATAATTCCTATAAATTTTATTTCCTTGATTTTATTTTAACCACTTTTCTCTATATTCCCTCTTGCTGGTACTTACTTTAAGTCGCAGTAAACATGCCTTATCTATGCCTCTTTCCTCCAATACAGCAAGGGAATGATCCATCACATGGGAGAAAAATGAATTTTTGTAGCACAAAACCAAGGAAATCTTCGATAAGAGAAAACTGTGATGGTTTCCAAATATTTTCAGGATAAAATGCATGCATTTGCTATGCATGATCCAGAGAGCTGTCTGTTGTTCCAAATATTTTTCAGAAACAATCATGCAATTCTCTGTGTGTGATATGTTCTGAGACCTACAATGCTCCCTCCCCAGCAATTACATGTATTCATTTAGTGCAAATCTATGAAATATCTACTAATTTACTAAAATTGTATTCCAGGAATGGATCTGCAATTAATTATTTTCTGAATTCCCTATTGCTGCAATGGGTTGGCATAAAAATCATGTTTTACTTTATCTTTTTCTCCTATCAGGAAATCTATAGAAAATTTCCTTTCACTGGATTTTGACCTGTATATCTCTTCTTATCTTGTTTGTAGGGGAATGCTGAAGGTGAAAATGTGTGTAGCAGAGTTTTATAGGTAACCAGGAATGTTTGAGTCTGATTACAATGGGATATATATGTCAATTTTTATGTCAGATGTGTGTGACCAATGGTGTATTCAGTATTAGAGAAGATGAAGAGAAGAATATCATTGAAGGGCGGATATCGCAGTACTTGTTGACAGATTTGATTTAGTATGTGAAGAAAAAAGAATGATTAACAGTTAATCTTGGATTTGTAGTTTGATTATCTGAGAAGATGGTATTTATATTTCCTGAAGGGTAGAAAAATAGAGTACGGATATTTTATAAATCATGTAAATCCAGCATTGTTTTATGGCTTATCTTTCCTGTACTTTCTGTTTGTGAAACCCTCCTTTTTCTTCTTTATAATGCCAGAATCTTTCTGATCTCTTATTCTCATAAATTTGAGGTTTATGTAGAGGGCTTGCTATTTATCATTCACCTTTAAGATCTCTTCCTCTGAAAATTTAATATGCATACAAATCAGCTCAAAACCTTGTTAAATGTGGATTCTGACTTAATAACTCTGGAATGGTTCTAAAGTTCTGCATTTACTACAAGTTCCCAGGGAAGAATAATGCATTGTCTTAGAGGAGAACAATGTGTAGGAGTAACAGGGCATTGGCTCTAAAGGCATAAATCATCAGTATTTCAGTGATGTGTCTAGTTACAAAACTGCTTCTCACTGATACAAATTCCAGTCTGCTTACATCGTGCCTATCACCCAAAGAAATAGAACCATGGCCAAGCTAAGCAGTTGTGTCTTTCAGGGCCAAACTCATATGGCACCTTGCATCCCAAGAAAACAAAGCAGAGCCTTGGCTGAGATGAGCCACCTTGCCTTCTGGGCTGAATAGCCACAGTGCACTGCGCCCAGGAAACTAAACTATCTCTGTGGAATCTGAGCTACTCGGAGACTCTGATTCCCCAGAGTGAAGTCATTGCTGTGCTGCTCCCAGCCACCTTGAGAATGAGCCATACTGTTCCCACATTGCTGCTGTTGTACACACCCCAAAAGAGCCCAGACTGCTGTCTCATCAACCTATTCCAAGGTGAAGAATCATCTATGCATAGTGCCCTGTCCCTCACTGCACACTAGCCAAGCTGGCAGTGTGCCCTAGACCTTAATTGTAGTTGCTTCCTGCTTCCAGAAACATGAATCTCTAGAGTACCCCTACTTCAGTGTCATGCCAATGCTTAGAATCCAACATAAAAGTCAGGTTTTACATCTTTCCCCTCTGGGCCTGAGCTGCTGACATATGCCTCAGACCATGGCTACATGGGGAATCTCCATGCACCTGTGCTTCAGAGAGAGGTGCCATACCCCAGTTCCTAGGTGCTATTGTATGTCCATGTTACCCTGAGTTCAAGACTATGACGCCACTGACACTCCGGGTACTCATGACCCAGAACCCAGCATTGTTGCAGCTACTGGTGGGCCATGTTAGACCCAATGCCCAGGTGCATCCCTTCAGCTGAGACTCTGTCTTCACTGTGAAAAATAAATGAGGAGGCTCAGCACGTGTAGCGCAGCGGCTAGGGCACCAGCCACATATAGCATAGCTGACGGGTTCAAGTCCAGCCTGAGCCTGCCAAACAACACTGACAACTACAACCAAAAATAGCCAGGAGTTGTGGCAGGTGCCTATAGTCTCAGGTGCTTGGGAGGCTGAGGGAAGGGAATTGCTGTAAGCCCAAGAGTTTGAGGTTGCTGTGAGCTGTGACTCCAAAGCACTCTACTGAGGGTGACAAAGTGAGACTTTGTCTTATTAAAAAAAAGAAAAGAAAATTAAAGGAAAGAAATGAAATGAAAAAGAAAACTAAATGAGACCAGAGCGACCTAAAGTTCATGGCCTCCAAAAGACCTAATAGTGCCTGCTGCAACCACTGTCCCTACAAACTCCCGCAAAGTGGCTACTGAGGCATACAAAGGCATTACAGGCCTTTGGAATAACATCAAGGAGAAAATAATCTAAAATACTTAAGAAAGTTTATAGGACCTATCAGCTCTGTCCTTCTGGTAGGAACAGGGACTGAGGAATGGACAGAAAGCTTATTTAATAAAATAATGGCTAAAAACTTCCTAAGTCTTGGGAGTGATAATGACAAAAGGAACCATGAAATTTATAGGTCTCCAAGTAGAGTAAATCCAGGTCCTCACAGAGAGATATTATAATTAAGTTATCAAAAATCAAAGACAAAGAAAAAATGTTGAAAGTAGCAAGCAAATAACAAAAAAAGTGGCATGGTACTTACAAGAGAATCCTTCTTAGACTACCAAGAGCATTCTCTAGAGAATGTGGTTATTTATCTATAAAGATGGTTGGTATTTATATTTTCTGAGAGGGAGAAAAACTGAGTGTATCATTATAAATTATGTAAGTCCAGAATTCTGGAGAGAATAAAATGCTATATTCAAAGCATTAAAAAAAAAAAGTCAACCAGTCAACCATGAATACTATGACCACTACATTTGCCTTTCAGAAATAAATGAAATATGAAGTATTTTCCAAATAACCAAAGCTGAGAGAATTCACCATAATACCTGCCTTCAAAATATAAATGCTTAAGGGAATTCTTCAAGTAAAGATAAAAGAAGTCCAATAAGGAATATGACAACATATATGGGCGGTACCTATGGCTCAAAGGAGTAGGGAGCCAGCAACATACACCAGAGGTGGTAGGTTCAAACCCAGCTCCGGCCAAAAACAGCAAAAAAAAAAAAAAAAAAAAAAAAAAAGACATATGAAAACACAAAACTTACACGTAAATGTACATCAATAGTCAAAATAACTTAATAACTATTTAAGGAATACATTGTACATAAAATGTGTCATCAATAATATTAATTTTATGGAAGAAGGTGTGGTCTAGAATTTCATATGCAATTAAGGTTAAATTGTAATTATCTTAAAGTAGACATTTATAAATACAAGATGTTTTATGTAAGCCTCATGATAACAACAATGCAAAATAAATAGCAGATAAAAAATTCAAATCTTGGCTTGGCGTCTGTGGCTCAAGTAGCTAAGGTGCTAGTCACATACACCTAAGGTGGTGGGTTCAAATCCAGCCCTGGCCACCAAACAACAATGATGGCTGCAACAAAAAAATAGCCAGGCATTGTGGCAGGCACCCACATTGTAGCTGTTGTCCCAGCTTCTTGAGAGGCAGAGTCAGGAGACTGGCTTGAGCCCAGGAGTTGGAGGTTGCTGTGAGTTGTGATGCCACAGCACTCTACCCAGGGGGACAGACAGCTTGAGGGTCTGTCTCAAAAAAAAAAAATTCAAATCTTTCCCTAGTCAAAGCTTATCATTAGGGAAATCACAATATCACCAAAGTAGACAAGAGAGGAAGAAAGAAACAAAATATCTACAAAACAAATTGAAAACAATTAAAACAAGGGCAGTAGTAAATCCCTACCTATCTGTATGAACCTTGAATGCAAATGGATTGAATTTTCTGGACAACAAACATACAGTGGTAAATGGATTAAAAACAAAAACAAAACCCCCAAACAAAGAAGATCTAACTCTTTGCTCTTTATATGAAACCCACTTTGGCCAAATGCTTTTTTTGCATCTATTAAAATGAACATGCATTTATTATCTTTTATTCTGTTCATGTGAGGTATCATATTTATGGCTTTATGTATCTTAAACCTTTCTTGATTGTCAGGGGCAAATTTCACTTTGCTTTGGTGCATAATATTTTCAATGAACTATTTAATTTAACTTGCCCATATTCAATGAAGATTTCTTACCTTAACGTTTATCAGAGGTATAAGCTTGAAGGTTTTTTGTTTGTTTGTTTGTTTGTTTTTTCTTGTGACAGCTTTGATTTTGGTGAGCTGGTCTCATAAAATGTTTGGAAGTATTCTCTCTAGTCTAATTTTGGATAGAATTTAAAAAGCATGAATGTTAATTCTATTTTGAATGTTTGGTAGAATTAGTCAATCCATTCCATTCTAGGCTTTACACTGATGGGAGGGGAGAATTACAACTGCATTCTCTGTATTTGTTATTTATCTGGTAAGGCCTTTCATTTATTTCTGATTCAACTTAGGAAATTTTTTTTTAGTAGATTTTCTTAAAAAAAAAACTTTGATAAATTTTTCTAGAAATTTATTCATTTCTCCTAGGTTATCCAATTTGTTCCCTTATAATTAATCACAATAGCCCCTTATACTCATTTTAATTTCTAAGGCATCTGCTGTAATGTCTCTAATTTCATTTCTTATTTGAATTAATGGAGTCTTTTCTTTTTGTTTTTTTCAGGTTAGCCAAAAGATGGTGATTGATTTTTTCCCCACATACACAACTCTTAGTTTTACCCTTGCTATTTTGTGATTTCCTGACATGAGATAACTTGTTCCCTCAATTCACTTTCAGTCTATGTGTCTCTAAAGCCAAAGTGGGTTTCTTGTAAATTTCTTTTTATAATTAATTTTGTTCATTAAAAACTCTCAACAAATTAACTATAGAAGGAAATTTCCTCAGTACAATTAAAGCCACTTATGAAAATTCACAGCTAACATAGTCAATGGGGGAAAACCAAAGACTTTTCCTCTAAGATCCGGTTCAAAGCAGATACCCACCCATGCCACTTGTATTCAAAGTAGTACTATAAGAGCAATCTAGTTCTTCAAAGTATAATGTTGCTACTTTAAGGGCCATTGTACTGAATCCATAGATCACTATGGGTAGTATAGACATTTTAACAACATTGATTCTTCCCAGCCTTGACCATGGTATGTTCTTCTATTTGTTAACATCTTTTGGTATTTCTTTCCTCAGAGTTTTATAGTTCTCTCTGTAGAGATTCTTCACATCCCTTGTTAAATATATTCCAAGATATTTCATTTTCTTTGAAGCTACTGTGAAAGGTATTGCGTCTTTGATCTGATTCTCAGCTTCACTGTTGTTGGCATATCTAAAGGCTACCACTTTGTAAACATCCATTTTATATCCTCAGGCTTTACTGTTTTACTTGATCACTTCCAGGAGTATCCTTTTTGAGTCCTTTGGATTTTTTAAGAGTATATTTGCACTTAAATGTTTATGGCACCTCAATTCACAATCATAAAGATGTGGAAACAACCCAATTGCCCAACAATTCATGAATGGATTAATAATCTGTGGTTTATATATATCATGGAATACTAGTTAGCCATAAAAAGATACTTCGTATCTTTTATATTTACCCAGATTGAAGAACAGTCTCTAAGAAAAGTATCTAAAAACTGGAAAAGCAAGCATCCCATATAATAAGTACTATGTTGAAACAGGTAGATTGACAAGAGAAAAGGCACACAGAAGAGAAAAACACAATTAAATTCAAGAAGGTGGGGAAGGAGCAGAAGAGATTCAGTAAGTTTCCATCTAACAGGTACAATAAATGGGTAACAGGCACACTTTCCGGGGTGAAGGACTCAGTGCAAGTTGGACTTTACCTAACAAACACAAACAATGTAATCAAATTGTATGTACCTGATATTAACCTGAAAAAAATAAAAGAGCAATTAGACAAGAAAAAAAAATAAAAGGTATAAAAATGGAAAAAAAAGAGTAAAATCATCTCTGTCTACAGATTATATTATTCTAAGTGTGGAAAATTTCTACTGCTACACACAAACACATACACACACAACTGTTTTTGTTTTTGTTTTTCTGTACTTAGATTTGGCTGCTTTAGTAAAGGAATATTAAGATACAACATGGAAATTCATGATTATAAATCTAGGGAGGAGACAGACAGGGGAAACACTATTTGAATCTTTTTTTATTATGATTATTTGGGGTTCCTTGAGGATGCAAAGTGTTAAGTGACACTGATTGTATTTGTTAGGCAAATCCTTCTTATAATTGTGTTCCACCCCCAGGAGGTGTGCTATGTACAGTTTGAATTCTTTTTTTTCTCCTTCAAATTAATATGAAGAAAAATTTTAAGGCTTATTGAAAGGTAAAGTTCATCTTGTAGGAGAGCTCTTGACCTGGGAAGGGGAGGGGAAGCTGAAATACTGGCATTGCACACGTTAGGTGAGATCCCACCTAATGCCCTTCCCTCCTCTCATCAATCACCCTCCCCTGTCCCCTTCTCCTTCCTCTTCAGCCCCCATCCTTTGTAGACTATATTTGTGTTTTATCATTCATATGAGTATATAAGTATTTATACTTTTGGTTTCATATTTTTATTGAGTATATTAGATTTTTTTTTCCCATTCTTGAGATACTTTACTAAGAAGAATGTGCTCCAACCATGTAGGTAAACATAAGAGATATGAAGTCTCCATTTTTCATGGATGAATAATACTCCATGGTATATATATATATATATAACACAATTTGTTAATCCATTCATGAGTTGTTAGATATTTTGGTTGCTTCCATGTCTTGGCAATTATGAATTAAGCTGTAGTAAACATTCTGGTGTCAATGTACTAAAATGATTTTTGTTCTTCTATGTGGATACCTAGTAATGGGATTATGAGGTCAAATGGAAATGACTTGCATTAATTATATATGATTTCCAAAGTTGTAGGATAAAATTTCAAGATAAAAAATCAATACATTTCTATGTAAACAACAACCTATATAAACAATAAATAAAGAAAGAAGCCCATTTACAATATCATAATAAAAATGAAGGTATATAAGAATAGTAATAAATTTAATCTATAGTAGAATGAAAGACTTACATACAGAAACTATATAAAATCAATGAAAGGAATTGAAGACTCACTTAGTATGAAAATAATATTATTTAAATATGGATACTTCCTAAAACAATACACACACTCCCCTGCCCTTCTTTACTGTAATATACAAAAAATGCTAAAAGACTCTGAATATGCAAAGTAATTCTGAGAAAAGAAGTCATAGATCTTTCACTTTTAGATTTAAACATATTTAAAAAGTATAGTAATCAAAATAATATTGTACTGGCATAAAATTGTAAATATGATACAATAGAGATCCCAAATATAAACATAAATATATATAGTTGACTAAATCTGATAAGACCATCAATAGAACATAAGAGGGAAAAAAAATAATATCTCCAAGAAATGCTGCTGAGAAAACTTGATATCCATATGCCAAAGAATAAAATTAAACTTTATAACATATACAAAAATCAAATCACAATGGATAAAAGACCTAAATGTAAGACCTAAAAGCCATAAAACGTCTAAAATAAAATATAAGGGAAAAGGTCCTCTACCTTGGCTTTGGCAATAATATTTTGGGTGTCATGCCAGAATCTCAGGCTACAAAAGCAAAAATAAATGAATGGGATTACATAAAACTAAAAAGCTTCTGCACAGCAAAGGAACAATCAACAGAGTAAAAATATTTGTAAGTTGTATCTCATGGAGTTTGTATGTAAATTTTGTTAATAGACAAAATTTACCAAGAACTCACATAACCCAATAGCAGAAAAACAACATGATTGAAATATGAGAAATGGGCAAAGCACTGGAAAAGGTGTTTCTTCAAAGAGGACATAAGATGAAGAAATGGAACATGAAAAGTGTTCAACATCATCGATCATTAGGGCAGTGCACAGCAATCCCACAGTGAGGGGACATACATAGTATTTTGGTTGGTCATTTGGCTGTATTTTATATTCTCCTATTCCTGAATTGATGGTTAAAAAGCTGGCAACCATATAAATTAAATATCCTATCTATAAAAATTAAGAACAAACTTATGAGAGTGATTGGCTGGTGATTTTGGAAGTTGCTGGTAATGTAGTTTACTTCCAAATCTGTCCTAAGCCATGAAAATAAAAAATATTAATAATGATGCCACAATGAGAAATTTAATAATTTACATTATTTATACATTCATATATATACACACATATGTATGTACATATATGTAATAAATAGTCAAATAATAGATACATTTGAGATATTATTTGTTTTCCTCTTTTCCCTTACTATTCTTTGCCTTTGCCTTTTATAAGTTATTCCTATGATATGTCCATTGAAGAGATAAAGTAAATAGTTTTTTCGTTTTACATTTTAGTGGACCATTTCAACCTCTCATTGGGTGTACTAAGACAACATGAATTGGACTTTATAGTTTATACTTTCTGCTTCTCAGGATGTTTATCTATGTTTATGATTTATTTTGAAGCTATTTCCTTAGAAGTCCTCCACATTGCTAACAAGACTAGCCCCTCTCCAAAACTGTCTCCAGCCATCAGGAATATTATATGTTATTAAAATATCTCTATAACTTCAGTGAAAATATTGAATGGATTGAAAAATATAAAGCAGAAGAAGTATATGTATATGTGTGTGTGTATGTAGAATAAAGAGAAAGATAATGTGTCTTCTCAGTGTGTTTTGTTACTTGTGTCCTTATTTCTCATTTAAAAGCGAAGTTAGAACCAAGATACTAGCTTACCAATTTTTTCCTTTGCAGCATAATGGATGTTTTAAGAACCAGGATATAATTTATTCATTCAACACGTATTTCCTTCACTTTAAAACTAATTGTAAGTTACTATTGCATGCTAGGCATTGTGTCAGGAAACCATCATTACCAAAATTTCTTTCTTCAGTAGGTTCTTGGTTTCTGTGATTTGAAAAATCACAGACCACAGGTTAGTGGTAAGATAAGATTTATTATACAGAAAAGAATACTGAAAAAGCACCAGAGCTTCTGGGAGAGGGAAAGACTCAAGTTGGAAAATCTCTGCCCAGATCCTTTGTCTAGGGATATATATAGTCCTGCGAATTACACTTGGCCAGGACATGGTAAGTGGAAGAAAAGTTTTTCAAAGTGAATGAACACATTAATGAATGAGTATAGTCCCTTCTGCTTTGGGCAAGGTGAATGTCAGGGTATTCCCTTCTTGAAATTGCCCACGCTTAAGAAATGGGGGGTCCCTGTCCAACCCTAAAGGAGGAACCCTGCATTGTGGTAATTCTCACCTTCAGAATTAGTGTGTACTGTACTTTGAAATAAGGGGAAAGAAGAGGTGGCATGGGCAGCAGAGCAGGTTGCACAATGGTCTTCCTCAACATCCTGGTGACCTGTACACTTTGGCTGTACTTGCCCCTCTCTTTGGCACTTGGTTCTCCAGCCTTTGACTCTCACTTCAAGCCACATCAACATGCCCCAGGGTAGTGTCCCAGATGGTGAGGCAGGTCGTCTCAGGTGGATAGACACAGCCAGAACCCGGGCACCACCTGCCCTGTATCACCATGATACACGCTTAAGGACAATCCAAATACCTACGCTTGTGAGGTTTACAGATTAACAGATGAAAAAGGCATTGTGAAGTCATCTCGCCTGTGTGTACACACACAGACATGCAAAACTGCAACTGTGATAGTTTCACAAAGGAGAAGAATTTTTGGTATTCAGAAGCATACTGAGAAAGACTGTTTTCTCAGGTTTGAAGACATCAGCTTTAAAGAGACTGAAGTGGCGTTGCTATCTAAGAGAAAGACGTGTGTAGTATGAAAGAAAGCATCTTTCTAAAGCAAGAAACTCTCTTGGATGGAAGGCCTGTGTTGAGGAGGCATAGAAATCATTGCAGAAGCTGAAAGATAACTAAGTTGGAGCAAAAAGAATTAAAGAGTGAAAGCATATGAAAGTAAGTGAATTGAAGTAAGCAGGGATCTATCTGTGTAGAGCCTTTGAACGTCTTAAGGACTCAACCACAGGAGACCAGTTAAACACTTTTATCTCTTTGTGCAGATGGAAAATTAGATGAGAAACAATAAACTTCATTATTTACAAAATGATTGAACTGACTGCAGAATAGAAAGCAGACTATAGGAAGGGAAATGCTAGGTGCAAAAACCTGTGTTTGAAGGTTAATTGCAGTAGGCAACTTGTTGATGAAAAACCCTTGAATGGAATATTCATTCATTGAATGCCTAATACTATTAGGTCATAATTTTAGCATATGGTGGGTGGATATAGGAAAATACATCAAAGTAAGTCCTTCAGAGAACCTGATTAACAACTACTATATAAAGAACATCACAATATAATTTGAGTTAGGAATTACTATTATGGAAAAGAATAAAATGAGAGGACATTATGTCAATGGGGGAAAGGCTATTTTACAGTGTGTGGACAGGGGGGCCCACTCTGATAAAATAATATTTGAGCAAAAAAACACAGACTGAGAACATGTCATTCAACCCAGAGAAGAAATGAGGCTCTCAAAGGCCCAAAATCCACAGATGCCTCCAATGATATAAAGAGAAAGGTCTATATAAAGGTATAATAGAAAAAGGTGATACAGGAAACAGTCAAGGAATGGAAAAATCTTTAAAAAGTTGTATACATTTATTTACAGAACAAAATGTGGGTAATTAATAATTAGCAAATTTATTTTAACAGGTGTAAAAATCTATTTTAACCATATCAGAGATGACATTTTTATAGCAATTGCAAGGGGACTAAATAATAATCTATAAAAATAACCAACAACGAACAGGTACAAAGATCCCCAAAACAAAGCACAAGGAGAAAAGATAGCATCCTACTGAGACTGGGCGTTGTTAGTGGCAGAGAAGTTCTATTGCTACTGTAGACAATTTTTAAATGTAGGACATTCGACAAATTATTGAAATTTTGAGTCTTAATTCCCTCATGATGAATCAATGGGAATTTAGCTACTTTATTGGACTGGGGTGAATAATAGGACCTTGAGCAACTCAAATTTTACCAGCCTACTGTCCTCATATTTCTATGGAAAACATACAGAGAGTCTTTTATTCCAAACCTTTGGGGTTACATATATTTTAGAATTCAATTTTATTTTGCTCTGTTCCCAATGTTAGGTTTATCTACCATAAAATAGCCCCAGCATGATCTGTGGCAGCAAACGTATTTCTATCTTTTAGTGAAATGGATGAATTTTCAAACTAGTGTATAACAGTTGTCTTCTGTCAATTCAGGTCTTGCTGCCTACTGAGTTGTAGAAAAAAATTAAAATTCGGGGAAATTTTGCTGTTTAAGATTTGCATTCAAGGAATTACGGGCTTTTAGTAAGATTGAGACAGTGTTTCTCTCTAGGAAGCAGCAGAAATCGAAAAACCGTAAACTACCTATAAAAGCATATTCAAGGTGTTAAAGTGTCAATCAAACCGAAACTAATTGTGAGGTGAAATGGCCTTTCTAATGAAAGTTTCTTACTGAACCGCCACTTTATGATCTCCCAAAAATGTTTAAAATTATCCTCCAATAAAAATTGTCTTTATCTATGAATGCAGACTAAATAAAGGAACACCAGACTTCCCTTTAGGACATAGGACCCCCAATGAGGACCAGAAAGTACAGCTCACTCTCAGGTGGGATTCTGTCAATCGGTCCGTGTATTTCGCATTCACGCATATGCTCTACAGTACAGAAAGTTCCTATGCACTTGGTCCTTGTTTTAGCCCTTTACAAACAGTGACAATAAGCAGTGACAAGTTCTTGTCCTTTTATATGGGACATTGCTAGTGCTATTTTGCTTCTTCAGATTTCTAATATTGTAGTATGTTATATATTATATGGTATTATTACATATATATTAAGTTGGTCCAAATGCCACATTATATCTGAACTCCCTCTATTCGCTTGTTCCGTTTACTGTATTTTTATGACCTAAATACTCAAACCTGCAAATGACTGTTTCAGTCCTCAGGCTACAAAAAATGTTGATAGTGGGACATTTTCTCCATTTCATAGAATTTGGTGCCACACACATATTTTACAAGGCTCTACTGTTACCACACTTGTTAACTATAGGATTAATTCATTCTAGGCTTCCAAGGTTTTATAGGCTTATTTGTGCTTATTATCACCTTCCTCGTTCTTCTTTTTTTATTTCCATATTTTGGCAACCTTTGACCTATAATATAGGTCAATATACCAATTGACCTTTATAATGTCTTCATAGAGAGTAAAGCAGACTGGGACAAAACTACAATACTGAATAGTATTTTTTATACTAGTATATTTGGCTCACTCAGCAGGGATGACAAATAAAATACAGCTGATTGATTCTCTAACCTTTAAAATATTTTGTATGTAAAGTGCACACATTGTGCAATACCCGTATCTTTAATATTAAAATTAGAATTTAATAACACTGGGCATTGACTACTAGTTTTGCTGTTTGTATGACTATTCTTATGTTGGTATGACTATGACTATTCTTCTCCCCCTGCCAGTATTCTAGGTATATTTTTAAATTTAAAAAAAAACAACTGTGTTTTCTTGTCTCCCTTCGGGTTCTTTTATTCTACTAACAAATGTGTTCCAAAATATGCTCCTAGCAGTAAAAGCCATCTACCTTCCTAGCAACAATGTTGCCTAATATTTTATCCATATCATCTTTATATCCAGTCCCTTATATTCAGTACTACATAAACTTAATCAATGTAAACTACCTCAATTTATGGGTTATTATTAGTAAAAGGTGAAATATTCATATGATCTGAATAAAAACCAAAATATATGAATCAATATTAGTTTTCTTAAGAAAATTAAATGGTGCTATGATATGTAAGAGTGCCATGTTTTTCCTTTATGATACCAAGAAATGACAAGGAAGAGGCAATAAGTTGTCATTTCAAAACATTTTGATACTTTCTATAATTAATAATGACTGACTTTTGGAATTACAAACACCCTTTCGGTAGTGATATTTCTAAATGAACACTTCAAAATGGAAGCTCGTTAGTGGAATACTTCCGTGACTATCCCATTTCTCAAAATGAGATATATAAGAAAACATTCATGAACATATTTTGTCTTTTTTAATTCTTGGAATTGAGGCAACTGTAGGTATTAATTCTATTTAAAAGGAAAAAAAAAGTTAATATATACCTAGCCGTTTTTAATAAAATCATACATTCAAATTATTTATTACTGTCATACACAGAATAATTTAAATATTTTTCTGATGCTCCTTTATAGTTCTATGAAATGTCAATAACTATCAATGTTAAATATATCCCTAATTTATCTTTAAAAGTAGCCATTTATACTTAATATTTAATGGTGGTTTTTTAAAGGAAAGAAAAATTCCTTTATTTGGCTTGTTCTTATCATGCTCATGTCTTCACTAAAACAGAATTTGAAGCACTGTTTCTGTTGTAGACAGAATATACAACCTAAAAAATTTATATGTTGAAGTCCTAACTCCGGGATGCCTGAATGTGACCCTATTTGCAGACAGGATGTTTGCACAGGTAATTATGTTAAATAAGGTCATTAGGATGGGCCCTAATCCAATAAATCCAATGTTTTTAAAAGAAGATGTAATTTGTACCTTGTACCCAGACAATGAATGAAGGTGGTATGAGAACGCAGTGGGGAGACAACTATGCTGAGAGAGGTGGGAAAGAGATCCTTCACTTACAGCTCCCAGAAGGTCGCCACCTGCTGGCATGGGGATCTTAGACAGCCAGCCTCCAAAACTGTGCAAAATAAATTTGTTGTTAAACGCACCCAGTTTGCAAGCTAGTACAATGGTCATGGGTTTCTCTGTATTCCTATAAGGTTAACAAAAGGTATAGCTGGAACCAGGCATCAGTTAAAGCCAATGATTCCCAGTAATAATAAAGGAGATGAATATCTTAGGTAATATCATAGTTGAAGAAGGAAAATGATCAGAACTGAAAACCATTTCTTCCCCTTTAGGCAGCCAGGAAGTATCGCTTTTTAATTTTTGCTGTTACTTGTTTAATGAATATGCATTATTATTGAGTGTTTAAAATTGGATAGGCAGCGTGATTTATAGTCTGAACACCTAAGTTTTCAACTATATTTGCTACTGACTCACTACAGTGACCTAGTGCAAGTCACTTTATCATCATTACCATTATATTATTATCATTATATTTTTATGACTCAGATGAATCTCATTTGAACTCATTATAATAGTATGTTTCTCTGTGGCCCAGCACATTGCGGTAATCTATTATTAGAATAGGAAGCTCCAGAGGATATTGTATGCATTTAAAAATGCTGATATGTGATGAACAATATAATAAATTTTCAGTTTCATCAAGATAGATAGCAGGGTGCTTGAAATCATTACTATTTTGCTCTATTTTGTTTATATGTTTTTACATATAATTAAATAGGCTTTCAGGCTTACTCAGAATTCTATGCATGTGATAATAATTCAAAGAAAAATGTGTTACTTTTTATTTTCAGAGAATATTATTAATGAAAATATAATTTTCCAATTATACTTGTTATAATATTAACTGAGTAGATTTTTTTCATTTTACTTCAAATATTTCTTTTAAGTACATGGAAAGTTTTATATTTTAAATATATCAAATTTTATATTTTATGTTTATGTTTTATATTTTATAACAATGATTTTTTTATTGTTTTTCACTTCAATGTACTTATTAGCAATGACTTTCTTTTCTTTTCTTTTCTTTTCTTTTTTTTTTTTTTTGTAGTTTTTGGCTGGGGCTGGGTTTGAACCCTCCACCTCCAGCATATGGGGCCAGTGCCCTACTCCTTTGAGCCACAGGTGCTGCCCCCAGCAACTACTTTCTTAAATGCCTTCAAGGGAGAGCATGTATTTTCATTTATTTATTTAAACTGAACTAAATAATTTTTGCAATTCTGTAATCCCACCTTCAATACATGATTTTTAGAGTTAATTTGTTAACTTCTTAGTTTTGTTTAATTATAGATTCATCTTTAGTTGTAAACAACAATCCCAATTGCCAATAACACAGCTTTTCACAATTCTAAAATCCTGTAGAACTGTACTACAATAGCATAGTCAGAAAATAGACACTGATGCAGGCAGGATGCAACATATTTCCATTTCTACAGAACTATTTAAATTGCCTTTTTATGACCACTTTAACTTCTCTCCCACCCTATTCACTCAATAATGCTCCTCAGAGCCACTGATATGTTCTCTGTAGAACATATTTAAGTCTTTATAGGACAATTTCTGTTTTTTAAAATTTTGTCATTTTAAGGATGTTATATAAATGAAAGCAAACACTCTGTAACCTTTAGAAGATTGTTTTTTTCCTCAGGTTAATTCTGTGGAGATTCAGTCAGGTCTTTACAGATTTTAATACTTTTTCCTTTTTATTGCTGAGTAGTATTCCAAAGTGCATATGGAACACATGCTTAACCATTTGCCTATTGAACACTATCTAAATTGTTTCAATACTTTAGATATTGAGAAGAAACTACTCTAAACATGTTTACAGGTTTTTGGATAAACTTAGTCTTCATTTTTCTAGATTGAATTTCCAGGAGTGTAGTTGTTGGGTAACAAGCTAGCTGTGTTAAAAAGTACAAAGTAAGAGATAGGTCTGAGACTCAAGCAGAGGCTTATAGATCAGAGGCAGGTTTTAAAGTAAACGACTCTTAACCAGAAGCTAACTAAAGGGGCTGATAAACACAGACAAAAATTGCCTTTGACAGGCTTGTCAGTTATCTTTGTCACCTTACACGAACTTTGGTTAATTGTATTATCATTTATGTCATAGTTAATGAATCTGCCCTTGAAATTTGCTATGACCCTTCTGAAACAACTATATTAAACATGAAAATGGAAGGGAATCCAATTCTAGGCATTACTACCCAAATTCTCAGTCAAAGCCAACCCTTTCTCCTTGAATATGCTTTCCCTCAGTAAGACAACAGAAGATTTAAAACCACTTCCTCTTAGTTCAACTGCTCTCTTAGAGTCTGTCAGCTCTCCTCCTCCAGAGAATGTACTTTCACTTTCTTTTTTTGGTTTGTATTTGATTTTCCTTTTTCTATTTTTGAAAGATTACCCAAAATGGGGGGGGGGGAAGGCACACATATTTCTTTTTAAAATAAAACTTTTAACTTTGTGTTAATTGTAGATTCACATGCAGTTGTACAAAATGCTATGCAATTATTCAATGTATCCTTAACCAAGTTTTCACATCATGAAAAACGATGTGTAAACATCCTGACTAGGATATTGACACTGATACTAACAAGATGTGCATTTTTCCATCGCCACAAGAATTCCTCTTCCTCGTCCCTGCTCCTTCACTTCTGGCAACCACCAAATCTCTGTATATGTCTATAACTTTATAATATTAACAATCTTATAAAAAGGTAATCACACAGTTAGTAAAATTTTGAAAATTTCTTGTTGATTTTTTCATCCTCCATAATACCCCTGCAATTTAGATGTGTTTTTGTGGATTTTGATTGTTTGTTTCTATTTATTACAGAACCCTGTTTCATGATATGGATATATCAGGATTTGTTTAATCATTCATACTTTAAGGACCATGTTCGTTGTTTTCAAGTTTTGTTTATTATGAATAAAGGTACTACAAGCATTCGTCTGCAGGGGTGTGTGTGGGTGTGGGCGTGAATAGAATTTTGACTTCTCCAAAATTAGTCAGAGTGCAATCACTTGTTCTCATGTTTGCATATCACTGCTCACACATTATAATGATTACAATTTAAACAAATAATGGCAATGCCAACTGCTGCTGAGACTGTAAAAAAAAGTGCATCCTTCATATCCTGCTGATGATAATGTAAACTGTTACAGGCAATCCGGAAAAAAAGTTTGGGAATTCCTTCAAAACTGAGTAACACTTTTATATCAACTTAGTTAGGCCTCAGGAAAAGGCTCTCAGTTTCTGGAATGGTGTAGTTAAGATTGAGTCCTTCAGAACAACAATTTCTACAGTTTTAATTATTATTTAACCTTACTAGTAAAAATTTTCAAGCACACAGCAATATACAGATATTTGTTCAGTCATAAGTTACGTAATGCAGGGACATACACTCTGAGAAATGTATTTCTAGCTGATGTTGTTATTGTGAGAAGACCATCAAGTAGACAGTGCATACACAGAGCTAAGTGCTGTGGGCAACTACATACCTCATCCATATGGTGTAGCCTCCTGCTCCTACACTAAACACGTACAGCACATTCCTGTGTCAAATACTCTGTAACAGACATTAATAAGCAATAGTAATTTTTAAGGTCCATTAAAATGTTGCTGGTCTTTCTCCTGTATGTGGCTCTTAGTTTCCCAAAAGATTGTTAAGCAGTTCATGACTGCATATAAATTAATTATATGCCCTATGGTACAAATATAGTAATACACCCTATAAAATATATACAAAGGACAATTTTATAAAATATATCTAAATGAATGTAAAACAAAAGTCAAGGTTGTTACTTAATTATTTATTTTTACTGCAATGATCTGGCTGTTCCAACATAGCTCTTCCTATTAATTCTGATTTCAAACATAGCCAACTTGCTGTCACATGTCAAAGGAACTCAAGCAGAAGGCCTGAGCCGGAAAGCTATAGAGAACTGAGAATTATACAGATAGATATTCTTCACTTAGTCTCTAGTGCAATGGCTTCTGTCCTGCTAAAAGAGTGTGAGAATTCAGATTCTCTGAAGTTGGACGTTGACTCTTCCATGGACTTTGGAGGAAGCACAAACTTTCTGTAAAAATCTGAGAATTCAGATTCCATGAAGTTGGACATTGACTCTTCCACGGACTTTGTAGGAAGCACAAACTTTCTGTAAAAGTCTGAGTTTTTAGCAGCAGCAGCAGCAACAGTTCCAGCAACCTATCAGTTATATAATTTATGGAGTATGGTGTGCCCTTTTGTACTGCAATGTGAGCAGAAGCTTGTTGAAGGTCCAGAAGATCTAAAATAAATATTAGAGCTATGTATTAAGGCTAATTCCCGGCTCAGCACCTATAGTTCAACTGGCTAAGGTGCCAGCCACATACACCTAAGGTGGCGGGTTCAAATTCCCAGCCCGGACCCGCCAAACAACAATGACGGCTGCAACCAAAAAATAGCCAGGCATTGTGGGGGGCGCCTGTGGTCCCAGCTACTTGGGAGGTGGAGGCAAGAGACTCGCTTGAGCCAGGAGTTGGAGGTTGCTGGGAGTTGTAATGCCATGGCACTCTACTCAGTGGGACAGCTTGAGGCTCTGTCTAAAAAAAAAAAAAAAAAAAAAAAGGCCAATTCCCTGCTCTAAATTATTTTCTGATGTCTTATCTCCAGAAAGAATTTTTTACATCTGATGGAGCTTATGCACTGCAATGACTACTCACAAAAATTGACCTTTTATTAAGATCTAGAATAAGAATAAAAGCAAGTGAGTTGAGGTACTGTTTCATGCCCAGAAAAGATGCTGGGGCAAAAATTTATATTGGAAAAAGAGGTGTCTCTAGGGAAAGAGAAGGTGACAAGGACATTTGAAGGCAGTGAAAAGACAATGATGTGACCCAGAGCATTTATATCAGTCTCTGACAGCCTTGCAGTAGTTCTGAAGAGAATATGGGGTTAAATCCAGCATCTGAAGGTAGAAGAATGATTATGAAGTCTATTTCTTGGAACAATCAGGAGCTGTTGACTCAATTATTTTTAGTTAAGGAGGTCAAGTAACCACAATCAACCAAAAGAATTGTGAACTGGTATCAATATGTCTAGTTTTTTTTTCAGAACAGGCCTTCACTAAAATGAGCTAGTTGGAATGACTTCCAACTTGAGACCATGTTCTTTTGAAGGCCACAATTACCTATGATATTTCCTCAAAGGAGCTCAATCTTTTATTTATAGAAAAGTGCCCAAAGTGCTTTTGCTCAACAGACATGGTCATCTAATATTTCCATGAGATCATAATGAGCAGAACAATTTCCAAATGGCTACGCGGATTGTGTGTGAGTGCATGTAGATTTATAAGCATATTAGAGGAATTTGGAATAATTTTCATAATTGAACTAAAAAGTTCAAAGAAATGTGTCTACTGTTCCTTCAAAAATGTGAGAAAAAAATACAATTCAGTAATAGAGATCCCTGTCCTAGTTAGAAAAACTCAAATCAAAATTGCCCCTGAGGTTACCCCTGCAGTAGGATTGAGAGAATGTCTTGGTTTTCACTCTGAATGTGGGACCAGATCCAATTTGTTAAATGCTTCACATCCTTCTGGCATTGTTAGAGAAATGCTGTGGCTGTATCACTCCACTTGTTACCACTATTATCATTGGCTAAACTACTGAAAATCTCCAGAGTCCTCAGAATTGAAATGGGGTTACATAAGCTCATGTAATTAAAAAAAAAAATTCACCTTAATAGAACAAACATATTACCACCAGTCTAGATACTGACTTTTTATTACTAAATTAAGAAGAGACATTCTCCAAGGTAACTCTTTTTATTCTTTTACATCAAAATAATTTCCCAAAAGTTGAGAGCAAATCTAATTCTGATCAAATTTGGGCAACTTACCATGGGAGGTTTAGGTATCAAATACATTGGAACATCAAACAAAAGTAATAATGCCTTATCTTCATGAGCATAGAGACACCAACCATAGATTGATTGCTAGTATCCAACTGTTAACCTTCATTAATCCATGTCCCTACCTAACAGATTAGAAAAACTAATTGAACTTCAAAAATTACAGTTAATTATTGTTTAAATACGTCTTGAATTTACCATCATCAATATTTACCACTAGTGATCAGTCTTTGAGGAAAAAAAAATCTTAAAAAGATGTTTGCTTCCTTTTGGTAGCTGTAAATAATGTATTTTGGAGTATTACACTAAACAAAAATATTAGAGAAGAAAGATACCCTCATATAGGAAATAATTCAGTACAATTTTACCTTTTATATAAGTTTTCTGTGTGGCTTCTTAATAAGTCATAACAATCTTCGTGGCTCAAAACAACAGATAAATCTATTCTTTCATAATTAGTCTCACTGGACCAAAATCAAGGTGTCTGAAGGGCCATACTTTATACTGAAAGCTCTAAGGGAAAACTTAATTATTGCCCCTTCCATGATCTGGTTGAATCCTGGAATTCTTTCGCTGTATCACTCCACTTTCTGCCTCTTTTATTATATTTACTTCTCTTTTCCTAACTTAGCCTCTCCCTACACTACCTCTTCAAAGGATATCTGTGGTTGTCTTCACTGTCCTGCATGGTCTTGGATATTAGTTCCAACTCAAACATCACATATTTTGCCATGTAATTAAAATATTACACTTCTTATAAATTTTTATAACTTTTTATAAATATAAAGTGACATTCACAGGTTCTTGGAATTAGGAGATAGATATTTTCACTTTCCTTTTATTTAGCTTACTATATCTTATTTTATCAAGTCTTTTATAATTCCATCATCCTGACCCATTCAATTTTACACTGACTTTAAAGAAGGAAAGGTGTTATTACTTTGTCCTATAGCCCAAGTAATTTTTCATTTATTGAAAACACTGAGGATTGAATGTTATCACATTTCCCCATTTCTCATGAGCTTCATTCATACACAGATAAGATCATATTAGATGAAGGCATAAGTAAACATACTATAAATAACTCTCTGTGCAAGACTATTTAGACTGAAAGGAGGAATATTGACTGTGTATGATGGTTAATTTTAGGTGCCATGTTATCTGGATCATAATTCCAAGATATGTGATCAAACATAATTCTAGATATTTCTACGAGGGTGTTTAGAGATAGGGTGGAAATTTAAATTGGTAAGTAAGAGTCAGGTAAAACAGAGTGCTCTTCATCATGTGGGTGGGCCTCATCTGTCCAGTTGAAGCCAAGAGTAAAACAAAAGACTGAATTCTCCCCAGACAACTTGAACTGTAGTATTGCCCCTTCCATGTTTTCAGCCTATTAGTACACCTTGCAGATTTTAGACTTGCCAGCCTACATATTCACATGAACTAATTTTTTAAAATAAATATTTTATTATACAAACACACATACCCTATTGATTTCTTCTGTTTCTCTGAAGCACCATAACATATTCACATATATTTCAACTAACTTTCATCTTCCTGGCTATAGAAAATATAAAGGGAGTTCACTTCCTAGCTGTACTCTTTAGATTCATATACAATTTACTTCTAGGAGGAGAAAAACAGGAGGACTATTAGGACACATGAAACAATAAAATTATTCATCAGACAGGTCCCAATTTGGAAGAACCAAATGAAAACAATGTCAGCCATAGACTTAATACAAATTATTGCATATGCTAAAGTGAAAAATTATAGGCAGAGGGTAAGTCAAAAAGCAGAATTTCAACTTGTACTCCTGGTCTTTGCTTAGAGAGCTCTGTACATCCCTCAAGAAACCACTGAAGCTTAGTTTGATCTAGTTCTAGGATTATGAACAGTCTAAGGAGATTAAGATTGTGATCTAGTGATAAATTTAGATAGTGGTCAAGAAAATAAAAGACAGAAAGAAAAAGAAAACTGATATTATGCTCATCTACAAAGTGATAATGATGACATAGTTCTAACCACAAAATAATTTGTTCTGATACCTCCATATAAGTCTATTTATAAACACAGACATATATGTGTAGACATTTATGGTCTTTTTTCAAACACAGCTCACAAATGTTAAGAACAGGAAGCCATTTCAGGAAACAGTGGTAGTGCACCTGCAGTTAGTAACATGTATTGTTTGAAAATAAAATGTTCCTATTTTAATTTAGAGACAATTGAAATGACAGTACAAAAGCATCAAAAATGGCACTTCTCTAATAGGCACATCTTTCCTTTATTTTGGGAATTACACTACAAAGCAACATGGTATCACCATATGTAAGTCTCTGACAGAGAAACTTGTCATAAGGCATCAATGTATATATGGGTAAAAAAGTAGATTATTGAATTGTTGACCTTAAATTTTGTAGATGCATTAGAAGAAGCTTAGGAAATTGTTATAAATCAGAAAAATTGTGGCTACTAATACAAGATTTCTAATTTGGGATCCATTAAAAGAGGAAATTAGTAAAGATAACTAGAAAAAAAACTCAAAACGTATGTTTTCCTTAACATTAACTTTAAAACATATTTTTGAACATACTCAAAATGGGAGAAGTTAAAACTGAGGAGGAAACTTGTAAATGGATATTTAATGTTCTTAAAAAGTAAACACAAGATAAATGATTGAGATGTTTTTAGTAGAATAATTATAAACTGCTAAATGACAGTATAGCAACACCTACATCTGTGCCAAAAGACATGACTAATTCTTATAGGTAAGCAGTCTCAGTTGGCAATTCGGACAGAATTAAAGGTTCCACATGATATTTGGAAGATGTAGTAGGTAAATTTCAAAGAATAATCCTGACATTTGTAGCCTCTTGAAGGGAAACAATGGGCTTATTAAGAAGGATCTGAATGTGACAAGTTAAGAGAATTCAATTAGTTAGGAGTAACAGCAAGCCAATCTCTTCAGCTTTACTAAAATATTCTAAGCTATAAAATATTCTATGTTCACAGTAACCCAGAACATCGCCTTTTTATAAGTATTTGACTAGGAGAATCCAATGGTGATATTTTGTGTATCTCCATTGCCACGTCATAACATTTCCTATCAGTGATGTCTCAGCTACTGAGAACAATGTTATTAGAGTTTTTAAATTTAATCGTATTAGATAACTAATTCTAGAATCCTAGAAAACCCAGAACCACATTAGAAATTTTATTTGTAACGTTCTTTTCCTCTAGAACTACTCCTAGTACCAAAGTATATATCAGTTAGGGTTTTTCACAGAGCACACACACACACAAAGCAGTGACTCTTCTGATATTATCAATTTATGTATGTGTCAGATGATGAAAAAGATATTTGACAAAAACTCAGGGACTTCATAAACCCAGTGATATTTCTAGGAGTCTAGTGTTGTGGGGCATATCAAATCATCCCTTTTAACCTAAAGCATAAGTTGTTATATCAGCCCTTACTACAAACATAAGGCCTACTAGGTCTTTTTGTATTGAGGAGCAACATAAGCTCCTTTCAGTGTGCTCCACTACACAATTTACCAAGTACTCTCAAAAACTTCTATTTTTGAGTGAGGCCTAGAACATATACTTCTGAGGGGAAGAATATCAATCATAAAAGGCAGAAAAGTTAGACCTCAGCAAAAGAGTAGATAATATATTTGGTTGAACTGGATGGAAAGAAATGAGGATAAGCAGAGATGTGACTAAGAACCAGTTGAGAGTAAAGGGGAGAATGTTGGATAACCCAGGTAAGTCTGAATGACCTATGGAGAAAGGTTTAGGAGAGATAGAAGAGGTAAGGTTTAAAGCAAGAATTTAAAGCTGGGGGCAGTGCCTGTGGCTCAAAGGAGTAGGGCCCTGGCCCCATATGCCAGAGGTGGTGCGTTCAAACCCTGGCCAAAAACTGAAAAGAAATAATTTAAAGCTGATATAAAGGTTCCATATGATATTTGGAAGATGTAGTAGGTAAATTGACAGAGATATAAAAGGGTCAGTAGGCAAAAAATATATAGAAATATTTTCAAAGTCTCAATTGAGATTATACATATTTGCAATTCCAAGAAAGTTTGTATTTACTATGACTGTTTAATCTAAGAGATGAATGCAATTGATTTGGTTCTAAAGGATTTTAAAACAATGGCAAGATAGTATACCACCTCCCTAAGAGTTTTTTTTTAATGAATATGCTATTGAAATTGGACAGTGCAGTAAACGGTATTATACAAAAAGATACAAGCAGTAGCTCAGTAGAACCAACTTGGAATAGACTAGTTTAATTGCCTCTCATGATATGAAACTTGTTCATCAGACTCCTAATGCCCTTAAGTTCCTGGTCTGTATCATGACACCACCTGTTTCAGTGGGGAAAAGATACAGTGATCTAGCCTTGATTAAATTGGGAAAGGAGACCAGGACAGAGGATTTCTTCTACGCTGTGCCAGGCCTAGCTCAACACTAATTTAATTTTGGTACATATAATTTCATGTCTCAATGACATATGATGCAAGTTATTTTTAAAGTAAGTTTTAATTCTTGGAAGGAACCTTTCTATAAGCCATATTTAAACAGTAAGCATCATGCAGCTGACATCCTTTTCAAGTTTTACAATTCCAAAAATACTGACCCAAATAGTGTTATGTATTTTCTTCCCTTCCTAAATCCAAAAGCCCCCTTTTAATTAATACATCAATTTCTTTGAAAGATAAACATTAATCTGATAGGATAACCGAATTCATCCATATTCAGTGATTCAATATATTTATGCATGTTTATTTAAAGTATGCTGAAGGAAAGTAATATGTTTTTTGTTTTTGTTTCTTCTCAGAAAGATAATCAAAGTCACATGATAAATTCTATTTCTTATTACATTATGACAATCAATATTGTACTAAGAAAGCATTAGTGTAGCTAAAAGTGGCTGCTTATTAAAACTAAGATACACAGAAACAAATGCGAAGACATTAAAGAAGTAAATCCATGATGAGAAATACTGAGTGTTTGAAAGTTCATATTTTAAGGGGGTTATTGAATCTTACTATCATGCACACACTTCCTATTAAGAGCAAAGAGAGATTCATCTTGTGTGCATCAGAGGAAGATCGATGAAAGTGACTTGGTAAGAGATCATTAGACATGGGAGATACTGCTTGGTTTAAAATAAATCTGCAGTAAGAGGGGCCTTTAGTGAGTATTTGAACCTTATGCCAAAATCTACCCAAGAGCATGAAATTTTTATAGATCATGCTTCAGAGTTGTAAAACTTGTAAGACCTGGTTTTAAATGGATATTTCCTGCAGAAATATAGTTACTTATGAAATATTCTTTTCTAGAGAGTCCCATAGGTAGGCAATTAGTCACCAACCTGTTATAAAAATCGTGAAATATATAAATTTATACTAAGATAATTAAATATATACTTCCTATAATGAACAATGTTAAATTTAACCAACGTATGTGGGTATGTATGTTTAATATGTCATCCATGTTCTCTCACACAATGCATATAAACAGAACAGATCTGCCAGAAGCAGTATTTCATATAATATTTTAAGGGTACAAATTTTATCACTTTGAAAAAACAGAAAGTTCCTACCATCCTGTTAAGTTTTCTAACCAATATTGTAACAAAGTTTCTAGATATGTAGGTAGTCGTTCAAATCTACATCATTTGTAATGCACTCATATTACTCAGCTAACCTGTTGCATCACAAGACTTACCTTCTTGGTATTATTCAAAATCCATTGATGAATAAAAGTAGAAGTGCATCTAAAGCTCTAGTTTTCAGGCATTGGTCATGTCTCTAAGAAAGAGCAGTAAAGATCAAATGTAGTGGAACCAATTATCATAGGTAATAAGGCGAATTTTTACAATTCTTCATACAAATAAACCCTCTTTTTGTTTGAGAGAGATACCTTCAGAAATCATATATTGCTTTCCCTTATATATGCATCACTGAGTATAAAAGCAATATCATTCCTAGCATAGGGTCAGTTTCAGTAAGGAGGTTTCCATATCCAAACATATAATTAAATGTTCATTAGTACACATGAACTTCACTAATTTGGCTTTATGATTGCTTTTAAAATCTGAAGTTGTCCATTACCTTTAAAATACACATTTTCTGCATACATATTTGCTACATTACAAGGACAATCATGGTGTAGTTGGAAGAATGTAATAACCTCAATAAACTCAGACATTGTAACAGAACACATACACACTTGGTAGTCAATAATAGGTGTGTGCTTATGTTCATTCTGAGTTCTCATACATTTCTGTGCATAAATAATCATTAGACTATTTTGAATCAGCATGCTCATGAAAATGAAATTACAGAGCACATTTGAATTTTTGTATACACTAAATAAGTGACATACCCAAATAACATCATGGCTCTGTTTTTTTTTTTTTTTTCTTGGAGATACATAAAGAATTTCAATTAACTGTTCTTGACCTTGGTAATGGGGTGCAGGACATGACTTGAATGATGGTATAAAGAGATTATTTTGGCAAAAAGAAAAATCCTCCATTTTCAAGATTGAAAACAATTGACATGAATAAACTTAGCTCCTTCTATTTCCAATAACTATGTAAATAGTCCAGTTGCATTTGTCAGCTTGATGACCTGGATAATGGTGCAAAGTGTACTCAGTTCCACAGTATTTAGTGATTGGTAGTCAGCATGTGTTCTGAGGTAACTATACAGAAGATACCAAAGTGGAAACATTTCACACTGGTAGCCTGTACAGATTTGTTTTTGTTTTTCCCTTTAATTCTTTCCATATTCAGTGGTTACCATTACTAAATACATTTATAAACGTCTGAGTACTCAATACAATTACAATGCTTGTCTAAGGCAAGGAATGTAAGAAACAGCAAAATAATATAATTAAGTCTTATAAACCTACAAGTTTAGCAAGTCAAAAAACAGTAGAGGATCAACAGTTTAAAACATTTCAATGTAATATAATCATTTTAGAATTGTACACTTTGCAGAATAAAGTTGGCAAACAGACTATTCCATCCACTTATCAATTTCAAATCAGGATAATGAATTCCATACTGATAAAGTGACTCATCCAAGAACACAAAATATATTATAGGAATAAATAAACATTAATTTTAATCTAGAGGGATTGGCTGGAAATACATAGTATTGTGTATGACAGAATAATTTATCCATTTAGAACAAAATTTGCAGCATATATGAGTTTATTTTGTAGTTTCTGGGTATAGTGGATTTATGGAGAAATATGTTTATACTGAGGAAAATTATGTCTTTGAAAGTGAGTTAAAATTAATGAATTTTAACTACATGAATTTGGAAAATGTGATTATTAGTAAAAGTCTAATATAATGTCTTCTAATATAGATTTTATGCTAAATTACTTAATTTATTGAATTGTGCTAGGTCTTATGCTGAAGAAAGCTATCATATTTGCAGTCATAGGAGCCTTTAGTGATTATTTGAATGTAAACCACATTAACTATTTACATTAATGATTTATATAACTTCTATTTCTTCATTAATGACTATGAGTGATAAGTTGCAACAGATACTATAGACAGAGGATATATGAACCCTGACTGGCTCTTAAATGGTGAACGGTTTTTCTGAACAAGTTGCTGAACTAGTATAGACTGTTGACTACTTACCTCTGAATCATTCCATGGGAAAATAGAAATCCAGGAAATATGAATAAACTCTAAGACAAAGCCTGGGAGGCAGATTATTTTTTTAAGCGTTGTGATGGGGAGGCATTTTTACCATGCGAGTTATGTCTATGAGAGAATGGTACAAGAAAGACACTTTTAATTCTGTTCTTGCTTCCCTTTAAAACCTACCTTTAGAGGTGACATCTTAAGGTGACATTCCTGCAGACTTAGGAAACACAGGGTGAAAAAACAGCAAACTACCTAACTCTGTTTAAAGTGAGAAACGGGGGAGGGGGGGAAGAAAAACAAATAGCTTTGGAAAGTCTATTTCCCATTTCAAACCTTCTCAGTACACAGGGCTAGAATCTGGTGAAGGACAGCAGGCTTACCCTCAGATTTACGCTGGAATCACTGGGCATTTCTGTTGTGTTCACACACTGTTTGCATCACAGTCCAATTAAATCAGAATCTCCAGAAATGGAGATTGGTGTTAGTTAAAGCTCTCCACGTAATTGAGTGATTACTGGAGATCTAATACTGGCATGAGGTACCTCAGCTCTTTTTCCCTGGAAGACTGAAAGTAAATCTCTCTCCAGTGGAGTTATTTAGTGACGTGAGAAAACACAAATATTATTTTCCTCATGTCCGGCTCTATCTACTCTGAAACGAATTTCAACCTACTACTTTCTTTGTGGTCTTGGTCTTAATACATACTGTAGCATATGCTTCAAACTTTACCTAACTCTTACTGCAAAAAAATTCTGCCCACAAGCAAAGTAATGAATATCATCTGTATCTAAATAAATAAATAAATAAAAGTAAAACAAAATGATGGGTTGAATCATTAGTTTGATCAGAAGCAAATGTTTCAGCACGTTTGAAGAATTGTAAAACTTCACAAGGAGATATATGTCCTGGCAGTATGGTATATGAAAATAGAATAAAAATAAACTAAATACCAAAGTAAAATATATGCAGAAAATAAAAGCGTTAAGATAAAAACTTGGTACATGAGATTATTAAAGAATGTTTATTTATGAAAACAACAAAATATTAGAATACTTGAAAAGTTCTCCCAGAATGACCACACAAGTTCAATAAATAATATACAAGAAATGTGAACAATAATGCAGAAGTTTTAATATCTGGTTTATAGGACTTAAAAATGAGAAAATACAAAACCATTTAAATAGGTGATAGAATTATTATCCCCAGATAAAAAACAAAATAAAACTATTTTTAAGCCCTCACATAAAGGCCCCTCAAAAGGAGAAAAATGAGAGATAAATAAAAATGCAAATCTAGACATCAATAATAAAATGTTCAATATAAATAACTAAAATAAAATCATAAAATTTTCCACGAATAGAGTATTTCTATTATAAAAATAAAAGTCATAATGTCTTAAGATTTTTTAGTAATAATACCTGCTAAATGAAGCAAAATTTTGTAATACTGCAAGAAAAGAATTTTTGTAGTATTTTCATTAAAATATGAGATTATATTAAAAGTATTCTCAAACACACAAAGTCCCAGAATATCTGACGTGTACTAACAAATATTAAAGACTCCCGTTTATACACAATGTATATACAAAACCAGAAACAAATTTCTGGAGATGGGGGACATCTGTGAAATAAATTTGTTTAAATAATTTTAAAAATTTACTGCTAACTTAAAAATAGCAGAGATCATAGAGAAAAAGGCTACATATTCATAGTAACCCAGCATAAAATTCTAAGACATCAACTTCTGTCAGTGACAGAGAACAAATAAAGGATATGAGATTTTCTAAATTTCTAATCTGGCATGTAGAAAGATATGGATCCAAATTTTTTAAATATGAAAAGTATGGTATTACTTGGTATAGTTAAAAATGTTCATATTCCAATCCAGCAATTCCATATCGAGACTTAGTTTGCCCTTGTTCACTAGGAAGCCTTTAAAAGGATGTTTTTATTAATACTGTTTCCAATAGCAAAACACAGGAAACAATCTAAGTGGTAGAAAATTATATAAATATATCTCATTTCATTCCTACAATTGAAAATGATAAAGCTGTGAAAATAAATGCAAAATAAACACTGCATTCAACAAAGTAGATACATCTCAATAACAGAGAGAAAAGAAAAGATGCAAGAGTTCAGTTTAATGTGATTTTATTTTGAACACATGAAAAACTGAACATGTTTATAGATATAAATATAATTAGTTATGTGATAGATAAAATCAAGAGATGGTAAACACAATTATAGTACAGGATTACTACTGAGGAATGAGGAAGAGAGGCAATGTTGCTCTTTTAAGAAACTAGATTGATAACTGTGAAGAAAAAAGTATATTTCTCGAAAAGAGTGCTTTTTTTAAACCTAACTATCACAAATATTTGGTTAAATCAATCTAACAGAATCTGTGGAAGGATACTTTATGGAGACACATTGAATAAGAGAAAAGGATGAGTGAGAAAAATGTCATAGAAAATTCTTATTTTTATTACTGAAGTGAGACCAAGTGAACAGCAGCTTATTTATCCTTTTCATTTGAACAGTATAGGGCTTGTTTTCCTGGCATCACATTTACCTGACTGAACACTGTTCTTCAAGATCACAAAGAAAGTGTTTCTCTTTCATTCCATTCCTGGTTTGATGGTTAAGACTCAGATTGGCAGGACTGCTGCTTCAGGCACATTCACATGTTTACCAGTTTCTCATTGAGTTACCATCAGCAGACCAGGGTTCCAAAATATAAACTATACCTTAACATAGGCCAAATAATTGGGTAGTGTTAATGGGCTTCCCACGCACATTCATCATTGCCGATACTCGTAATCCTTGTTTCGGTAAGACAATTATTGGAACTTAGAAGTACGTTGTCTTATTTCTTCACAAAATACCCTAGAACATTTTTAAAAAGTAAAATAACAAATTTCCATATTAAACACTATTTAAATTACATTAAATGCAAATTAAGCTTTTTATCTAAAGTAGAGATTTACTACTAGAAACATTTGCTTTCCTTCACAACCACTGGTAAGATGGTAAGATCATAAGATCACCAGGTTACTTAATCCTTAACTTAATGTTAAATGAATGGCATAGAATGAGTAAAATCAGATTCAAAATTTTTATATCATTCAAAGTATTTTTGGAGCTATGTTTTGTTTACTATGTTTACTTCTATAATAAAATTAGGAAGTAAAATCATTTCAAAATTAATTTTAGCTCAAAATATACCATCTAACTATAAAACAACATTTTATAAAAGTGTTATTTAGAGATTTATTATTCTTATAATACACACTTGAATGTTAGCTGATTTCACAAATAACAATTCACAAGTAATAACATGATCTCGTTATAGGGGAGAGAGAGATGTGTATATAGTCACCATGGTACCGGAATTTCTTTTTTCTGTAGGTCCTTGATCTCGGAGATTCAAAGAATGAATCCACAGACCACAGATCAGATGTAAGATAGGATTTATTGGCCACAACAGAATACAAAAAAAGCATCAGAGCTCCTGGCAAAAGGGAGAGACCCAAGTCGGAAAATCTTCACCTGAATCCTTTGTCTAGGCAGCGGTTCTCAACCGTGGGTTGCAACCCCTTTGGGGATTTCCTGCATATCAGATATTTACATTACAATTCATAACAGTAGCAAAATTACAGTTATGAAGTAGCAATAAAAATAATTGTATGGCTGGGGGTCACCACAACATGTAGAACTATATTAAAGGGTTGCATTAGGAAGGTTGAGAACCATTGGAAGGGTACATATATAATGGCATGGGTCCTTCATAGTTGCATTTGACCAGAACTTGGTAAAAAATGAGTGGATACAGTCCCTTCCACTTGGGCAAGATGAATGAGAGTATCAGTGAATACTGTTCCTTCTACTAGGAGCAAGGTGAAAGAGCCTTCCCTTTATAAAACTGCCAAGACCTTGGAAATTTACATGAAATTGCATAGACCTAAGAAATGGGGGTTCCTGTTCAGATTCAAATGGAGAAACCCTATATCAGGAGATCTAACAGATTTTCATATGGGAATTAGCCACCAGCCCTGCAGGCAGGTCTGGGCACAGAAAAATTGTCACATTCACCAAAGCTGGCTTCCCCCTTGCCCACCACCACACCAACACCCTGAGAGGCAGAGACTCAGAGGGTGAGACAGGTTCTCCTCTTGGTCTGGCCACCTACCTACCCTCCGTCAAGCCTATGTTCAAATTTTAGAGACGCTGCAGTGTGGAGAAAGCTATCTAATACAAATTCCCACCAGTGGACAAAGCATGTTTACAGGAAGTGCTTCATCTGACTGTCGTGCTGTAAGCTGAAATGCATGGCTTTGAGAGTGAGAGGAGATGTCCGCTTGTACAGGGAGGAAGGGGGCTGCAAACTAAGGAAAAATGGGGAACTGACAGAGGAGCAGTTTCCTCATCATCTGCAGTTACTAAATTTTCTTTGAGTATTTATGTAGGAGCCATTAACTGATAAAAAATTCAGTTGACACAAGGGGATGTTATAAATATTCTGTTGTTCTATGGTTTATGTTCATCAAGTAATAAAACTGTCGGGTGACAATAGTGAGAAAGACCCAAAAAAGAACTAGAAAAATTCTAGTTCACCCTAAAACAACATCAATGGTGAAAATATCAGATTCTACACTTTCAGTATTCTGGAAATGAACTAAATTTTTGCAGCAATCTCAAAAGCATTTATCAAAGAATACAACTTCATCTCAGAAAGAACAGCAAGGTTTGTAGCATTTTAACATTTTCTATTCTAATTTCCTCAGGCCCAGCTAAACAGTAACCTTAAAAGCCAATACCATTTATTAATGGAGAAAATGAATAACCTTCCATCTGCTGAGAAGACATGATGTCTCCCTCAAACCTTAAAAGACACTTTAAGCTTTCTACCTATCAAGGCCCCATTTTTATAGACTTGTCATTATTTGACCCATGTGCTGGTTTCCTACAAAATTCCATTTGTTAGCCTTTATTTGATCAACTTGAATCCTGTCTAGTTTAACAATGGAGGCACTTGTGCAAAATAATTAGAAGCAATGGATTAAAATTATTGCATTCTGAAAACAAAAATCATGGCTACCTGAATGTCAGATAACAGATTAAGCAAAAAATAGAAGCTTAAAATAAAAACTAAAGAATGAGCTGTTCATAAGGGTCTTTGAAAGCTCTGAAATATTCCAGGGACTCTCAAAGGTCACATGTAGTCATAGGCTATGCTTATAACTAAGGCTGTAAAGTCTCTAAACTCTGACATCTTGCTGACACAAAGGCCCTCTGAAATCAGGAAGCGAATCTAAAGCAGAATTATAAACTTCCTTGCTGAGGACTAAAGATGAGTCTTAACAAATACAATGAGCGTCCCTGCCTGGGAAACTTACCAGTACTAGGTAGTTAATACAATTTCTGTTTTATCACTACCTGACTGCTGAGCTAACTTGTTTATCATTAATAGCCATTCATGACATAGAACACAGTGGTTCATCCTTATATGTGGGGAATACATTCCAAGAGCCCCAGCAGATGCCCAAACCCATGGATTTTACCAAAGCTTATATATGTTTAATAAATTTCTTTTTTCTTCTTCAAAAGGCACAGATTTGTTCTTACCACAGATGTTAGCAACCTCAGCACATGATTTTTCTCCCTCCTTTTCAGGGGAGAACTATTACCTTTTCACTTTAAGAAAGCATTTATGGCTTCTCTTTAGCATACCCCATTTGCTAGCCTCTCTACTCTTGGCATTTGAAAGCCGTTATTAAATAACAGAAAGGTTACTTGAAGACAGACACTTGGGTACCACAATAGTGTATCTCATAGCCAACGTCATTTGCAAAAATTGACAAAGTAATCCTTAAATGTATATGGAATTTTCAGGGAACCTAGAATACCCTACCTCAAAAAATCTTGAATAAGAAGAAAAAAATTCTATAATATGCCATAGTTTTAGGTTAACAAGGAGAAAACAAACTCATGATCATTTCAACAGTTATGTCAAAAAAAAAATTCAAGACATTTTTATTAAAAAAAATTGACTAGGAATAGAAAGAAATTTCTTTAATTTGATGAAGGATGTATGAGACTATCCAAGGGCAACATCAGACTTGAGTGAGGAAGAGTGAAAACTCTCCTTGTAATATGAAGAACAAGACAAGGTGTCTGGGTGGGCATGGTGGCTGATGCCTGTTGTCCCAGTGCTGTGGGAGGCCAAGATGGGTGGATCACCTGAGCTCAGCTGAGTTCAAGACCAGAGGAAGACCAACATGAGCCAGAGTGAGACCCTATGTCTCAAAAAAAAAAAGACAAGGTGTCTGCCTCCAGCACTTCTGTTCATAATTGTATTGGTGATTCTAGACAAGGAAATAGGGCAAATTAAAGAAAGAAAATGTATCTAGATAGGAAAAGAAGGTGTAAAATGATCTCCATTTGCAAATAACATTATCCTGTGTATAAAAACTATAATAGAAAGAAATCTATAAAAAATTATCAGATCTATTTATAAACAGATTGAGCAACATCACTGAATACAAGGTCACACATTACTAATGAAAATCCAAAAATAAAACTACAGTTCCCTTTACAGTAGCATGAAAATATTATGATACTTAGGAATCAACTTAGCAAAAAGAAAAACACTTGTACATTAAAAACTACAAAATACTATTGATAAAAATAAAAAGAGACTTGAATAAATGCAAAAAAAAATTCCATGATGATGGATCAGAAACTAGCAGTATCAGATTATTAAAAATAACAATATTCCCCAACTAACCTACGGTTTCAGTGAAATCTGCATCAAAATACCAAATAATTATGTTTTTTTAAAAAATTGACAAACTGTTCCTAAAATTTATAAGGAAGTACAGGGAACATAGAATAAGTCCTCTCCCAAAAAAAAATTTTGAAAAACTAAGTTGGAATACCTCACAGTCACCAATTTCAAAAACTTATTACAAAAATACATTAATCAAGACTGTGTAGCAGTAAGATAAGAAAAGATACAAATGGCCCATTAGTACCTGAAACAACACTCAATATCCTTAGTGATTAGGACAATGAAAATCAAAAGTATAAGACACCACTTACATTGACCAGGATGGCTACAGAAAAGAAATGAACAATAAGTGTTAGCAAGAATGTAAAAAAAATCTTCTGGGCGCCTCTGGCTCAAGCGGCTAAGGCACCAGCCACATACACCTAAGGTGGCAGGTTCGAATCCCCAGCCTAGGCCCGCCAAACAATAATGATGGCTGCAACCAAAAAATGGCCAGGCGTTGTGGTGGGCGCCTGTAGTCTCAGCTACTTGGGAGGCTGAGGCAGGAGACTCACTTGAGCCCAAGAGTTGGAGGTTGCTGTGAGCGTGATGCTATGGCACTCTACCCAGGGGGATAGCTTGAGGCTCCGTCTCAAAAAATAAAAATAAAAAGAATGTTAAAAAAATCAACATTTCCATACACTCTGTGTGGAAATGTAAACCCTTCAAGCTGCATCAGAAAATGGTTTTGTACTTTCACAGAAAGTTAAACACAGAATTATTGTAGCTCAGCAATTTTGCTACTATTTATATACTCAAGAGACTTGAAACAGATGTAAATGGAAAATTGTATACCCAAATGCCCACAGCAGCATTATTTATAATAACAAAATTGGACAAGAGCAAGACCCTGTCTTTACAAAATAAAAAGTTAGCTGAGCGTGGTGGCAGGTGCCTGTAGTCCCAGCTATTCAGGAAGCTGAGGCAGGATGATCTCTTGAGCCCAGGAGTTTGAGGGTGCAGTGAGTTATGACAATGCCACTACACTCCAGCCTGGGCAACAGAGAGAGACAAACAAACAAACAGAAAATTAAAAAACAAGAGCAATAACCAAAAAACTGGAAACCCAAATGTCCAATAATTGATGACTAGATAACACAATGTAGTATATCTGTAAAATGAAATATTATTTAGCCATGTAAAAACAAAAATTATTCATACATGCTTCAGAATGGATTAAACTTGAAAACATTGTTCTAAGCGGAAGAAATCAGGTACAAAAGACCATCTGTTCCATTACTTCATTCATTTTAAATAACCAGAATTCACAACTGTATACAAAGTAGATTATTAGTTTCTTAATACTTTCTGTATTGCTATAAAGGAGTAGCTGAGGCTAGATAATTTATGTTTTTAAAAAAGAGGTTTATTTAGCTGACTAGTTTACTAACTTGCCACTCCATACTTACATTGGCAGCACTGTACAACCAACAACCAACGCAGCAAGAGTTCGTAATCTTGTTACATTTGCATCTCACAGCTATGTTCATGTCAATGTGAGGTTGTGTTTTACTAAGTGGAGTTCATTTTGGGTGTGTTTTATGTGCTATTTCAAGAATGTATCAACTTGAATTAGAGCAACGAACATTACATTTCTTGTTAAACTTGGCAAGAATATGAAGGGATTTGGGTTCACCGGATGAGGGGGTCTTAACGTGAGGAATGAAGGAGCTTGTCATCAAGTCTGTGTCAGGGGACTGAGGAACTCTGGAAAGAGCCCTCCCAAGTAAATGTCTATCAGTATTTATTATCAAAAAGGAGGAGAAAGGAGTTAAAAGTTACTTATCAGACATCAGAATTTAAAAAGGGGGAATATAGAAAGTGTCAGATAGAATGTCTCCAATTTGTTTTACAAAGTCTCTTGAGTCAAGAGACCTTTGGAATCTCGAGAATCTTTACCATAACCATTAGGTCTTGTATTGCCACTCCTCACATATACATTCTCCCTTGGAGATCAGATTTCTGCACTTACAAAACTCATGGGCCATTCCTGCGATTCTCCAGGTCTCTCAAGCAAGAAGCCAGTTTTATGCTAAATATCAGGGCTCAGTTTCCTCTACAAGAGTGGAAGCAAAGTCAGAGATATCTTAGTCCAAGTTTAATTGCTTATGTCATGCCATGAACAAAAGAGCAGTACACAAGTGAATTAAACAGAGAAAAACAGAGAGAAAACATCACCAATGAAGACAGGTCTTCATGGCCAGTAACAAGCAGAACTGATGACAACATTGCAAAAATTTGTTAAATAGTGAGCTGAAATCATTAGCTGACTATGAGAAGCATAGTGGTCCAAGAAAAGGTCAATAGAGAAATGGTTAGAGAAACATTAACTGAAAATCCTGGAATGAGGAAGGTGTGAGACTGATCTCTGGAGCTCACAGAAGAACAAAAGCAAAGGAGAGTTTGCCAAGATCTTTTGGAAAAACAAGATGATATTTGGGGCTATATTATCACTAATGATGAAACATGGGTATATGAATATGACCTTGAGACAAATCATCAGACTGCACAAGGAAAGTAAGTCACCTCTCCACAACTAAAATATTCCATCAGTTTAAATTAAGAGATAAACGATGTTGCTAACCTTTTTTGATATCAGAGGGATTGTTCATTATGAATTTGTATCCAATGGACAAACAGTTAATCTAGTTTACTACCTGGAAGTGCTGAAAAAGCTGATAAAAAAAAGTTAGAGGAAAATAACCAGAACTTTTCACCAAGAACTCACAGCTCTTGCATCACAACAATGCACTAGTTCACAGAGCTCTGTCTATGAAGGAGTTTTTAGATAATAAACAAATAACTGTATCGGGACACCTCCCTACACACCTAATTTGGTCCCTAATGACTTTTTTCTTCATCTGTAGTTAAAAGAAATATTAAAAACAAGAAATTTTGATGACATCCAGGAGAATGGTAATGTAATGATAACTCTGATGGCCATTCCGTATAGAGTTCCAAAATTGCTTTCAAGGGGGTATTAGGTGCTGTCATTTGTGCAGAGCTTTCCCAGGGGAGTATTTTGAAGGTGGCCATAGTGATACTTAGCAATGAGGTACTGAGCCCTTTTTCTAGGATGAATTCGTGATCTTACTTCTGCAAGAGTACAAAAAGCACAGCAGCAGTATCTGCTTTGTTTCTGGTGAGAGCCTCTTGAGTTCCCTCTCATGGCAAAAACCAAAGAGGAGTTGATGTGCACAGAGATCACATGGCCAGAGAGGGAGCAATGGAGGAGAAGGAGGTAATTCTCTCTCTTTATAAACACCTCTTATGGAAAATAAAAGATCAGGAAGTCACACTCCCCTGAAAGTGAATTTATTCATAGGTGATTCACACCTGTAACCCAAACATCTCCTATTAGACCCTACCTCCAACACTAGGGATAAAATTGCAGCATAAGATTTGGTGGGGACAAATAAATCAGATTCAAACTGCAGCAAAAAGCTTCCAGGGAAAGGTGTATAGGGTGTGGTTGCTGGTGAGTATGGAGTGATGTTAAGTACTCTAGAATTAGGTAGCAATGATTGTGACAAATTTTTGTGAAGAAAAAACATTACATTGTATTTTTTAGGCTAATTTTATGGTATGTAAATTATATTTTAATAAAAATGAGGAGAAGCTTGTGACTGCGTAAAGCAGGTAGACTTTTTTTGAAAGTGACTGTGCAATAAACTATTCAAATGGAATCTTAAATATTCTACACTGTGAGAGGTAATGTTCTTTTCAGAGAAATAAATGAATGACTATATTAACATTCATTGACAGTGCAGGTAATCAAGTGTTGCTTAGTTGTCTTGCTAAAGCTATATTGGAAAAAAAAAAAACAAGAAAAAAAGTTTTTTATTAAATATTTTCAATCAAAAAAAGACCAAGAAATGATTAATTACTCTCAGAAATAATACAACTTATCCAAACATTCAACTCTGGCATTCTTTCCTAGTCTTCCCTTTGCTTTTGCCTTTTTAAATCTCCTCTCCTCAACACCCCCGAATAGAAATTAGAGTTTTCAGGAGAGTATAGACAAAAATTATACTTTAAAGTGATGGAATTGGGGTAATTTGAACATATTAACTATTTACATATGTGCTCAAATTCTGTCAAATAATAATGCAAAATTAGAATGTTCCTAACATTAATATATTTACTTATTATATAGTTTCAAATCATAAGAGAATTCAAAATAAACACAGAAGATTAATAATCCCTAAGCCTTTTTATAGAGGTAGTTCTGACATCTTATTTAATGGATAAAAAGATTAGGCAATATGGTCAGGAGTAATTATACTTTTTCTTAGAAGAAAATAACAAAATATTCATGGGAACTTAGAGTAAGCTGAAAAATAGCTTAAGTAACAGTATAAACATGTATACACACTAAAATACTTAAAATAAATTTCAGAAATGCCTAATAAAAGTACTCACTTGATGGGGCTTCAAGAGAAAATTTTATTTCTATTAGTTATATATTCTGATTAATTTTTAAGAAAAAACCTCATTCCAAACATAGTCTCATAGTGTATCTGTCAGAAATACACAAAAAAAGTCAAAATAAAGAAAATGTTATTAAAGAGTATATATTTTCATATTTAACTTTGCATTCACTGCATAAGTTAGATTTTTTTATTATTTGTAAACATGTACATCTATTTTTATGTAACAATTAAAATATTAACCCAGGGACAGTTCTGTTTATATTTTCATATTCTTAGATTTGTAAATGTTTCACATTTTTCATTTCCTGTTAAACAGAAGTTTTAATGGTGAATTTATTTTTATTTATTTATTTAGGGTTTTTTTTAGACAGTCTCATTTTGTCACCCTGGGTATAGTGTCATGGTGAAACTGGAATTTCATCTTCAATGAGTTTTTGGTCTTGGTGATTCAAAAAATGAATCCATAGACCACAGATCAGTGGTAAGATGGGATTTATTTACAAAAAAGAAAAGAATACAAAACCAAAGCTCCTGGCAGAGAAAAAACCCAAGTCAGAGAGCAAAGCTCTCTCTCTCTCTCCCCTGGCTCTTTGTCCAGGGGTATATATAGGTGCATAGGTTCCTTGTGTATGAGGCCAGGAAATGAATGAATACAGTCCTTTCTACTGGGGCAAGGTAAACGAATGTATCAATGAATGGACACAGTCCCTTTCCCTGGGGCAAGGTGAATGAATGTATTAATGAATGGACACAATTCATTCATGAAATTGAGGCCTAGGAAACTTATATGAAATTGACCTAAGCATAGGACATGGGGGTTCCCTTTTCAGTCATAAGTGCAAAGGAAAGGAGACACCAAGGTGCCGGTGTCTCCCTGGCAGTTGCCAGGCCCCACTAGGTACTACAGCCTGGGTGGGGGGACTCCCCTCTTGCCTGGCTGCCCCCACATCAACACCACCCAGGTGGAAGTGCAGGTCCTCCAACTCAGCTGGGCTAAGCTTAGGGTGACCCGATTTTAACATTGATAAAGCCGGACACATGGCTGGGGGGGGCGGGACAGGGCAGGGCCTGACAAAAATACAAACTTTGATAAGCAGTTCTCGATAATCACTTCTCAACAATTATTTGTTATTATTACACTTTAACATTATAAAATTAATAAAAATAATATAAAACTCATATCCTGGCAAAATAGCCACATGGCAGTCAACGACCGTATATTTCCTTCCTGTTCTCCCCCAACCCCAGTTTGTGCACTTTTCCAAAAATTGGGACTTTGGGGGATGTGAGACAAATTGTTAAAAAGTAGGACTGTCCCGCCAAAAGGGGGACGTCTGGTCCCCCAAGCTAAGCTAGCTGGGGCATCACCTGTCCTGTATCAATGACATCATAGCGCACAACAACCCTGAACTCTTGGACTCAAGTGATCCACTTTTCTCAGCCTCTCAGGTAGCTGGGACTACTGGTGCTTGCCACAACACCTGGCTATTTTTTAGAGGTAGATGGGGTCTCACTCTTTCTCAGGGTTGTCTTGAACTCCTTAGTTCAGGCAAATTATGCACCTCGGCCTCCCAGAGTGCTAGGATCACAGGCATGTGCCTTAATGTTGCATATTTTATAATATATAAATTTATTTACAGAATAAAATTGTTACCTGTCATTATATTTTAAAGATGCCAAATGCTACAAATGAGGATATGGAAATATAGGGCAGCAGAAGATAGCTCTACACTAAAAGACGTTGATTTTGTTGTTTTTGTTCTTTTGTTTTTCATTCTTTTTCTTTTCTTTTTTTTGGGGGGGGTTAAGTTTTTTTTTTTTCACAGTGTAGGGAAACATTATATGATGATAAAACTAAACTAGACAGGTATTCTTATTTTATGGTTATTAGGTAAGGCCAATACTTGTGTCCAGGTTTTTCTAGAAAAAGTTGTGTTATATTATCAATTATTGGAGTCTATTTTATATGACAATAGGAGTTAGACTGAAAGAGGAAATAGACCAATTCTATTTGGTTTGAATTTTATATTCTACATTCTTCCTGAATCAATTTTCAGAGTTGTGTTCAGGAGTAATCCTTTAAAACACATGTACACACACACACACACACACACACACACCCTTGGTTTTATTTTAACTTTTAGATTTTATATCATTAGTAATAAGAGGTCTAATTAAAGGTACTGACAGTAAAAGTGGTTTGTATACACTAGGGCCATAAAAGATTAAATTTAAACCTATTCTATCTCCAAGGTCACTCAGTCACATATTTCTGAGACTATTATTAATATTCCCACTTGTTTTTAAAATATCTCTCAGAATGAGGAAATCGCATTACTGAAGTTGTGTTGTGTTCCGTTTGAGAGAGACATGTTAATTTGGGATAGACATTCTAATAAAAAGAAACCAAGGAGAGCAGGTACAATATAAAAACTTTAAAAAGATATAAGGACTCAGAGTCCTGACCTGTCTATTCACATACACTTTTTACGTTTCTACCTGAGGGTCCCGACTGTAATATAAATTCCCTGAACGCTCTGATTAATGAACTGGTGGCTTGCTGGAGACATAAAGGAGTAACTTTAATAGGCAAACACTGACACATTAACATTCAATGATATCTTCTGAGCAGGAGAAACCTAATAAACAAAGAAGTATGCAGGAAGAAGATAAAAGAAAGACAGCAGGCCTTGAAAAATGGTTTTTAAATCATTTGGAAGTTTTCCTCTGAAATTCTTGTTTTATTTAATAAAGTCAAGGAACTTCTATAACTTACTGCAAAAGAGCAAGAAGCAAAAGTTACATTGTTTCAAGTTTCATTTGCCTTCAGCAAGGTTTTGGAAACTACTCAAACTGTTTTTCGGAACATAAGAAGGTAGTCTTCCTGTGACTAATAAATGGCATTCTCAACAGCCTCACTAATGAAAATTCATCTTGTCAGGAACAAACTAAAGTTTATCTTACTTGAATTTGTCCCACTTTTATTTGTGGGCAACAGCAAAATATATGTATCAAGTATAATTATTTCATCATATGCATTTTTATCTAGTTCATGTATTTGAAATTGTATCATCTTAATCATACGTTGTCCTTTAGTAAATTCAGGAAGTTATTACATTTCCAGAGGCTTTTTCCCTTCTCTTGTTTGTCAAAAATCTTTGCACCCCATTCTCAATCCTAGTTTTGTATCTGTTCAGGGCAGTTACTGGCAGATATATTGGATTTTGTTACAAGTAAAATTTTCATTCCAGATCCAGTGTTTTCAGAAGAGAGATCCTTTGATTGTTTTATTAATTTTACTACAGCCAAATGGCAACTGTGATAAAATCTGTGAGGGCAGCTGTGCCTGCATTTGGATGTCAACGAAACTAGTGTCCTGTATTCTATGTTTTGCTGATTCTCTGTTAAACCTCATTAATCTGCATTAATCTATAAACCATGGGACATCAACTAATATTCTAGTAAAGCAAATGAGTGCCACAAATGTAAGCTGACTACATGAAAGGCTGGAGTTTGTGGCAAGTTAAATGCATGCTTCACCAACAGGGAGCTTGCTCTGGCTGCTGTTTTCAGAGGCTTTGCAAAGCAGTTTCATCGGAGATAGCAGGTTATAGTTTTTCTTAGACTCAAAATAGATTTTATATATAGCAAATTCATATTTTTTCTAATAATTTCAAATAATATTTTCGTTTAACAAAACATACAGCTATGCCAGATTTAGCATGAGTGCTTTTGTTTACCTTTTCCCTCTAAACTACATTGAATAGCTTTTATTTTATCAAATCCTGATAATATTTTACACTGTAACACTGAGGTTCTCCAGGACCATTCTGCCAAAGGTGACAAATTCATTTTAGCCGATAACTCAATGTTGGCTAAAGACTTAGAGTGGTGCTAACATTGTGGGCTAAACTCTAACCGGCTGTGCTGAAGCATCATTATGTTTGTAAATTCTCACCTTTCATGTTAACAATTATTCTCATTTTATGGTTTCTATTGAATGATATACTCATATTTTAGTATAATAATAATGTTTATATTTACATTGATACAATTAACTTCCAGCAATCTTCACCCTATTGACTTCACATATCCACTGGGTCACTACTAAAAACTGGAATGCTACATGGCTCCTGGTTTGAGAGCAGTGGATCACATTTAACACTTATCCTGTGTTCACCAGTCTGTATTCCATATAAAATAAATTATGTCTAAGTTGTGTAAAAACACCAAAGGACACATTTTTAAATTTTTGTATAATATCCAAAAAGCATTGAATGTCACCAGGTAAAGAATAATTTTCCCATTCTATAGAAAACTTCCTCTGGTTCAAAATTGGGGACTCACAAAATAATTCTCTGGTCAAAAATAGACTGAGAGATGGTTCTCAATTACAATCAGAAAACATGAGTGGCTTTTAGTTACTGGTGCAGTACTTTATTGTGGAGTAGTGTTGTGTTCATTATTTAAGTGTGCAAGAGTTCACTTGTTTTCACAATGCTCATGTGATGCCCACGGTATAAAAATAAAATCTACATCATAATTATTGCCCTGGCTTTGGGTATTTAATCCTTTAAAAATCCCTGAAACTATGTACCTAAAATTTCAAATGACGCTCTCAATATTTGTTCATAAAGAGTAAAAATGATCTTTCTTATTACTAGGAATTTCATTTGAATCTGGGCTTTAAAATTTTGTTTAGAGCCAATTACATGAGAAAATGTGGTGCTTTGAGGACTTAGTTTTATGTATTTGTTTTTTTCAATGAGAATTAATTATTCTACTCCACTGGTAATGACATCTTCACCTATTCCATAGCACTTTCTCTTCTGAACTTCCATTCATGGGGTCATTAATGAACTTTGGACAGAAATTTTACTAAAGCATAGTTAATTTCCTACCTATTAAATACAGAGATGGACTCTGATTTATAGTAATTTGACTCATAATTTCTCAGCTTTACAAAGGTGCAAAAGCAGTACTCATTCAGTAGAAATCATACTTCAAATTTGAATTTTGAGCCTTTCCTAGGCTAGTGATATGCAATATCATACTCCCTACAAATTAAGGGAAGCCATAACAAACTAGGTCTCTCAGTCAGCATATAATGAGGAGGGTTGGAAAAAAAAAAGGAAAACTCTTCACATTATACTGTGTTTCCAAGAGTTTTTTTTTTTTTTTTTGATACTGTATTTTGTGTTTTTGTATTCCATGATAGCTACAAAATATCTTGTGTCTCCTGTTTCTGGTGAGAAGAGGAAGATGATTACTGTTGAGAAGAAACTCAAGATAATTGCTCACCAGGAAGGCAACAAGCTAGTGATGGTCTTTGCACCTGAGTTAAGACATCCACAATCCATGATCTTGGCCATCTACAAAGATAAGAAGAGAATCCATTGCGTTGATATTGTTTACAAGTCATAGGTAGTTCTGAAGTTTCAAAGATGTCAAAATTTTCATAAAGGTGAAGGTTGATGGCTAGGCAACAACTGCTAATACTGAAGGCATCGAAACGTCTAAGAAAGAGCTGCATAAGGTAATTATGGATGAGAGATACATTCCAGAGGAAATATGTATTGTCTTTGAAGTGAGCTTGTTCTTAGAAGCGTGTCCTAAAATATAAATACATCCATCAAGAGTCCAAGATGTGCCAGGATTCAAGGCATTCAAAAACTATACAGCTCTTCCATTGGGTGGAAATGTTTCTGGATTCAAGTTAAGGCCTTTCATAATATACCACATGAGAACCCAAGAGTATTCAAGAGTGTGAGCAAGCATGCCCTTCCTGTTTATTATCACCTTAAAAAGAAAACCTAGATGATGTCAGCATTGTCTGAAGGCTGTTTTTGGAACCATTTTATTCTGCAGGCAAAAGAACATTACACACAAAACAACATACCATTCAACCTAGTTCTGCTCTTACAAAATGTTCCAGACCATCCACAGTATGTGGGCATGCATCCTGATGTAAAGATTGTGCATTTTCCATAGGACATAACCATACCTATTTAATCAATTCATCAAATTTTAGCTGTGTATGTTAATGGTGAGCACACACACAATCATTCTGGTTTTCACCATCAGTACAATACTCAATAAGTTACATGAGATAGTCAATACTTTAATATAAAATAAATTTTGTGTTAGATGACTTTGCCCAGTGTTGTGAATATAGTTAAGGTAGGTTAGGCTAAAACTATGATGTTTGATAGGTAAGGTGCATTAAATGTATTTCTTTTTCAAGCCAATATATCACTATGTTACCCTTGGTAGAGTGCTATGGTGTCACAGCTCACAGCAACCTCAAACTCTTGGGCTTAAGCGATTCTCTTGCCTCAGCCTTCCAAGTAGCTGGGACTACAGGTGGCCACTACAATGCTGGGCAATTTTTTTGTTGCAGTTGTCATTGTTGTTTAGAAGTCCCAGGTCAGATTCAAACCTGCCTGCCTAGGTGTCTTTGGCCAGAGCCCTACTCAGTGAACTTTAGTCACCGCCTCAAATGTATTTTTCAATTAGAATATGTTCAACTTCCCATGGTTTTAACAGAAATAATAATAAATCAAGGAACATTTGTACACAGTTACAGTCTAGGAACCCTCATTTATTCACATTTGCTAGGACCATCGTGAAATTTGTATACCGGCATTTTGTTATTTTTTTCCTTGAGATAGAATCTCACTTTGTCACTTTCAGTAGAGTTCCATAGATCACAGCAACCTCAAATTTTTGGCCTCAAATGATTCTCTTGCCTTAGCCTCCTGAGTAGCTGGGAGTACAGGCATCTGTACCAAAATGCCTGGCTATTTTTAGATGTGGGGTCTTCTCTTCCTAAGGTTGGTCTTGAACTCCTGAACTCAGGCAATCCACCCACCTTGGCCTCTTAGAGTTCTAGGATTACAGGAGTGAGCCACCCCCTTTTTGATTATTTCTTTTCCTTTTATTTGATATTTGGACTACAGAATATCCCCTTTCTGCGAAGCTTCCTGGGTTGTGCCTTTCAAGATTACATGAAGTAACCTGTTATTTAGTACAAAGCAGACCAAAATAAAAGAAAATTAACTGAAAAGGCATGTGGTCCTAAAGCGCATGCAAGAATAACAATTTTCCCAGTAGTTGTGGGAATAGAAAGTTATTAGGGATGTGAATATGGGGAAAATCTAAAAACCAAGATGTCCACTAGGAAATGCACTTGCAAATTTAATGAATAAAGTTATATTAAGTGTCAAGAAAACAAGACATAGAATATGATTTAGACTAAGATTTTTTATTTTTACTTCAAATTGTTTCAATGTATCATCCTTGAATTCATTAATAGTTACAATTCCATTCTCGAGCAAAGAGTCTAACATTTTTGCAACTTCTTAGCTTTGCTACTTATTTTCATTTAAATATTCTAATTTTGAGAGTCTACAAAGTTTAAAAATTTTTCTGAGACAAACAGAAAATTGAATTATAATGATCTAGAATACTTTGTTTGAGATTATCAGTTAGCCTTTTTTTAAAAAAATCTATTCATAGGTTTAATTTTAGTGTTATTTCAGTAACTAAAAAATGGAAGGCTTATTTGTATAAACCAATTTTAAGTGGTAGATATTAGAAGGAAAAATTAAGTTGCAATAAAATGCTTGTGAAGTGAAAAATAATTGAAAATAAATTTTAGTATGAGCAATCCTGCATAATCTCAATTTAGCTTTTACTTTCAAAATAGTCACACGGATCAATAGTTGCACGAGAATAAATTAATGCATTTGCTTCGGGATGAATACTTTGATAAATAGCATATTCTAGGCGAACATCAAGAGCATTACAAAATGAAATAAAATGAAATATGTACGTTGGGGTAAAATATCTTACAAATGCATCTATTTTCTGTGGGGGCCATATTAGAACTGCAGTGAAATGGGTTACAATATTAGTACAAATTAAAAGCAGACATACACCCTCTGGAGTATAGAAGAATTATCACTTTATATAAAATTTTATATGGGAACTAATATCTCATACAAGGAATATAATATAAAATAAATAGAATCCAGTTACATGGAATCATAAAACTAAATGAGAAACTCAAGGTCTTTTTGCATAACTCCTGTGTTACATGGTAAATTGTGTTAGAATTCTATTTTAAACTCTTTATTATTTTTCTCATTTAATAAGATGAGAAACTAATGTTTATACACACTTTGTAATTTCCCCAAGCTATATCCTTACCTAGGATTAAAATCAGAGCAACACAAATACGTGCATTTTGATCCTGAAACATTTAACAGTCTTAGTCTGAGATTGTTAGTCTATAATTGTCTATTAGAGAAACTATTGAATGGGGCAGTGTCTGTGGCTCAAAGGAGTAGAGCGCCGGCCCCATATACTGGAGGTGGTGGGTTCAAACCTGGTCCCAGCCAAAAACTGCAAAAAAAAAAAGAAAGAAACTAAGAAACCATTAAATGAGGTTTATGACTCTCAACACTATCTTAAAGCTAAAAGCAGTTTGAAGTGTCACCAATTGTGGAATACATGAGAATAAAGAACAATGAGATACCGCAGAGTAGGAGCAACAACTTAAAATCCCTGCAGATGTTTTTATTGGATTCTATAATGCTATTAAGTCTAATAAGTAGACTAACATAGAGTTAAATATCCTGATCATTGATAATTATATAGTCATTTGTTTTTAGCATGTGCTAAATGCATTCAAAAATATACCTAATTATTAAAAGTTTACATCTGTATGCAAAAAGATTCAAAGTGGAAGAGAAATGCCAAACAATGCCAAAATAAAAACCTCACCAAATTCACATTCCGACCTGAAAATATCATAGACCGTATCTATATCTGCGTAGCTATATATACATCCACATTTGTATCTGTGTCTACCACTACTTAGATATATATATATATATGCATAAATGCATAGAAAAATCACAAACGCAATTTATAGCTTTGATTCACAGTATTGTCAGTCATACAATATATAATACCTATATTATTAATATATTTGGAGTCAAATATATTTGTGTCATTATTCTCTGAGTCCTCCTTAACCTTGAAACACATAGCTGCCAGCATAAACTCAATTGTATTATTAGTTAACTTGTAAAGGTAAATCTAAATTATTTGTTACTATACTTCCTGTAAGTTATCTTATAAATGAAACAACCAGTGATTACCTATTTTCTTAAAAATATGGAAGTAATTATTTTATTTATCAATATAGCATAGTTTTCATTTATAGTTTTTCATTTCTCGCAGTTGTCTATATGAAGAGCATAATTAATTAAATTCAAAATAAGTTGTTCTGGACCAAAAAATTGTGTCTCCCACAAATGCATATTTTAAAACCCTCATACACCAATGTGAGTTTATTTGGATATAGTTCCTTCAAGGCAGCCCTTTAGATTAAATGAGGTTGTGTGAGATTAGAGTTCTTAGGTGAAGAGTCTCTAGAGCATTCACATGCTCTCTCTGTGGGGACAGAGAAGAGGATCTGTGAGCACACAATGAGATGGCTGCGGTCCACAAGCCCAGAGATGCAGCCTCAGAAGGAAACTTCCTTGCCAGCACCTTAATTTGGTACTTCCAGCTTACAGAACAAATTTCTGTTGTTAAAACCATGCATTCTGTGGTATTCTGTTTGAAGACCCAAGTTGACTGACACAGAAATAAATGCACATGAAAAGCATGAAGTTAGAGCAGTAGGAAAACTTCCCTCCCGGCACCAGGCTCTGTACACAGCCAAGGCCACTGTAGTCTCTGAACTCCAGAATCAGATCCCTCTGGCCAACCACACTCTCATACATCTTACATTTCTAGTCTTCATGCCTCAGTCCAATGGAAACTTTGCTCTGGACCCTGGCAGAGGCTTCTCTCAGGTGCCTCTGATGAGCCCTTTTTAAAAGGGGCAGTGGGAGGATTTTGAGGACTTTTTTCTCCACTCCGACTCAGTACTTCCCCATTATCAGCTTCTCCACTTTCTCTCTCCTTGGCACTCAGGTCCACACAGTGGCAGGAGCCTGTTCTCAAGAGCTCCCTGCAGAGAAAAATCTGCCCATTTCATCCCACCAACGTCTGCAGTGATAAATCTCACTCCCACCTGGCACTGTTCCTGAACATCAGCAGGGCTGGCACTTCCTCGTGTTGCTTATACTATAGCAGTAAGTGATTAAAGACTTGACTGTTAACTTTCATTTTGGCGTGTTTCTTAATTGACTACTCCAACACATGGTAGCTCAGCTTTCTCCAGCTCAACTCAGCTCCTGACAATTTATTTCTTTAAAAGTTTCCAAAACATCTTTAAAAGGATCTTATTGACTCTAGAATCTGTCATAACAAAGCAGTTTTGTGACAGTTTTATAGATTGAAAATGATGTATATTCAACCATATGTTAGAATGAATATTTTAACTCCAAATTTTATAATAAGGTTCCCCTAGAAAAACATAAAATGACATATATATGTATATATATATACACAATTCTGCTTAAAGTTTAGAAAACACGTGTTCAATAAATAGCTCAGACATACAGATTAATAAAAGTACATGTGTCTGAGATAGCTAATTGATCCGCATTCTTTTCGCTAACTTCTAAAGAATCTTTAAAGAAGGAAGTCATGTTTTCTTTGACTCTTCTGTCTTACTGAAAAGAATGAAGATGTGATAAACAGTGGCTGAACTTGAGTCATCATATTGGAAAAGGAGTGTGAGTGTGACACAGGGAGACAAGGGCCAGGAAAAGAAGGGCCAGATTTCCTGTACATGTAGTAAAATATCATACTTGACTTCCTAAATTGTAAAAATGAATGCATTTAAAGTTAGTTTTATTAGAGCCTTTGGCCTAAGATGGATTTAAATCTCTCTCTCTCTCTGTCTCTCTTTATCTCTCAACACCCAGAGAAACACCGGGTAAATTTCCACAAATACCACCAAAGCAATTGCATTATGCTTGGCTATTTACTCAATTTTCTGTTCTTGAAGTTATTAAGAACACAAGAATTATCAAAGTGTCATTATCTAAAGAATGAGAACCAGTCATACTGGCAACAAAACCTTCAAATTTAACTTTTACTTTAGCAAATAGTGGGAGAAGGAAACAAAATTGGGTCTTGACAATGGTATGAGAGAACACATTAGCATGTATTTCAGTAAAACAAATTAAGAAAACTGTAATAATCAAGTTTAAGAAATTTCTGCTAAGTAAAATACAATGTATTTTGTTTAAACTTATTCACTTTTTCTTGAAAAAATGACACTTTTCTTAATCACAAATTCACAAGATTTAGAAAGATATCATCTTTAAGTGAAATATAGCAGTGTTTATTATGCAAGAGACTTTAAAAATCGACTCTTCTTTGGCTACGTTGTAGTTTCTGTGTTTTTATATATTGGGAATCTCAGTAGTCATAATCTTGAGAAGATGACTTTATGAAGTGTTTTGATGCAGATGTCCTAGTTCAGACAATGCTAAAGAAACGATCATATTGCTAAAAAATGTTAACTGGAGATTGTTGCTATTGTTTTATATGTTACAATTACAAACAGTAAGGAATAAATTTCATATGTATAATTTGAGTTATACGATTTAGAGCATTTGAGTCTTAGTATAGAAAATTATTTTTAATAAATGTTTTAGGATATGTTTGTTTTAAAAAATGCTGATTTATTGTCTTGATTTCATAATTCAGCAAATTAGTAATTTTAATGAATGCTGTTGTACTGACTTTGTTATATTATTGCACTTTACATATCTAAATGCTATTTTGCACCTCAATGTCCTTTGAATAATAATTTTATTCTGTAACATACATGGAATATAAATAATTTGCTAATATAGTATGATTATTTAATAAATCATTGCCTAAAATATCCTGGTTGCTGGAGGCTAAAATATACTTTTAAAAATCAAGGAATATGTGTGTGTGTGTGTGTGTGTGCATGTGTTTTGCTCTGTTGCCCTGGGTAAAATGCCATGGCATTGTCATATCCCATAGCAACCTCAAACTCTAGGATGAAAGGATCCTCTTTGCCTCAGCCTCCTGAGTAGCTGAACTTCAGATTCCCACGAAGATGCCTAGGTAATTTTTCTATTTTCTGTAGAGGTGAGGGTCTCACTCTTGCTCAGGCTGCCCTCAAACTCCTGTGCTCAAGTGATCCACCCGCCTTCTCCTCCAGGAGGGCTAGGATTACAGGTGTGAGTCACTGTGCATGGCTTCAATCAATTAATTACATGAATCACACAGTGATAAGAGGCAGAGGAATTCTTAGGAATTTATAGTTAGAATTACCTACTGCACAAATTTGTATAAAAATACATTCAATTTTAACTAGATTCTCAGAGAAGAATCACAATATGAGAAATGTATAAAGATTTTCAAAGTTAACCAGTTAAGAATTACACCATTTGGTTTTCATAATTTGTTACTTTGATTTAAACCACATAGATAATTTCAAGTGGATGTCTGGTTACATAAAAGATATCTGACTGGCCAAGGATATTAACAAAGATTATACACCAAAATAGAATGCTTTATTTTGTGGAATTTGAAAATGTGTTTGCATTTAATGTAAAATTAATTATTAATTAAAGGAAATACACTACTATTGAGAGATGATAAAATATTTTAAACTACTGTGGTAAGGTCGTGATTACTGACCCAGAAAGAGTGCAGTGTATACATGCAATGTACCCACTGAAAAGGAATTTACCCCCCCACTTCCCACCTCTCCCACTCAGTCCTATGTTTCACAAGGCTTTGTTTCCACATGCATGCAGATCTGCTGATCAACTAATCCCACCTTAGCATTGAGCACATGGTTTTTATTTTTCCATTCTTGTAATACTTCACTTAGAAGAATGATCTCCCAATTCTATCCAGGTTGCTACAATAACTATTGGTGCATCATCTATTTTTATGGTTGAATAGTATTCCATGGTATCAAGATACCACATTTTTTTGATCCATTCATGAATTGGTGAGCACTTGGGCTGCTCCCACAGTCATCTTTTTTTTCAGTTATCATCGTATGAGGTGAACTACACTTAGTTTCCACTGTTTCCATATGCCCAGTATAAGTAATTTAATGTGGTAGCTATATTGTCACATTTTAAATGATAAATACATGCTCATCTCTCTCTCTCTCTCTCTGTCTGTGTGTACATACATACATATACACACACACACATACATGTTGTGTGTGTGTATGTATGTGTGTGTTTTTCCAAAAAAAACAATACATGGCTATGAGATTTTTTTCTTGGAATGTTATTTTGTTCTGCAGGTATAAAATAAATTTTCTTGATAATCTTGTCACTATATTAAAAAGATAATAGTAGTGGCTAAAGATAACTCCCCTCAAAGAGAAACCAAGGGATAAATTGTTTCTCTCTTTATAATCTTTTTCCATTAAAAATAACTCACTCTGTCTAGTATTTGCCAACATTGTTATCTGCTCATTCTGGACACTGCCTATTGTTACAACCTGCCAAGTACTTTAAAAAACCAGTTTTTTATGTAGATAAATTAAATTTGAAACACTTTTTTAAAGGGAGAAAAATAGTTATTTAAAATAAATGAAAGGTCAATATTTCCAATTTGGAAATAGAATAGCATTTTTAAGGGCTCTCAATTGTGGAGCAGTGAACTTGGCAGAGAGTTATAAAGAGTACTTAAAGAGATACAACTCATTCCTTAAAGAATTTAATTCCATTATAGCCCTAATGTACAAGGGTATAGGAAAATCCACCAAGCGTACAAGCTTGAGCTGTGCACTTACTTATTTATTCATTTATTTATTTGACAGAGTTTTACTCTGTTGCCCTGGGTAGAGTGCTGTGGTGTCATAGATCACAGAAACCTCAAATCTTGGCTCAGGCAATCCTCCTGTCTCAGCCTCCCAAGCAGTTGGAACTACATTTACATGCTGCCATGCCTGGTTCATTTTTCTATTTTTAGTCTCACTTTTTCTCAAGCTGGTCTTGAACTTCAGAACTCAGATAATACACACTCCTCAGCCTCAGCCTCCTTCTAGTACTTTAGAGTAATAGGATTACAGGTGTGAACCACCCCACCCAGCCTTTATTTTTCAATTTTTAAAAATATTTTACCTGGAATGACATATGGCCATAAATACAATTTTATATTGATTCACAGACTATGGCAAATGGTTTGGCTGAATGATCAGGAACTTGGATATCAATGGAGAAGAGAAATACCACCCAGAGTCTCTGTATTCTTTTCTGGAAAAATGCTTAAAAGGTTTAGATTATATGCTGGGTAGCTATATTTTGTAAATGGAGGCATGATTTTGTGATTGTCTATGGTTAGAGATTAAGTGCTATTAAGGAAATGTGTATGTAGGTGCCTAATTGACAGTGGTGAACTATGATGATTTTGTGGTGTATTGAATTGAAATACTGTTTCTCAGTATTTTCTTACTAGTGGGTTCAGGTAGGATGGAATACAAAATATTTTCTTTTGTGCGAGATAGAGAACAAAGGAGATCTGGTAGCCATTTGTAGCATCCACACTCCTCCAAGTTACACAAACACTCACTAATCTACGTGTTCTATGAAAGGATTTTTTTTTTTTTGGATGAAATGAAAGCCCCCAGTTTGATAACTTAAATCAATTAATGAGATTATCATTATCGTGGATATAATATCAATATTGTCACTGATTAATTGATAATTAATGAGATTATTATGAATATAATATCAATATTATCATTGATTTAATCAGTTGGAGATGTTTAAAGTAAGCATTGGCCTTCTCTAGAGAGAGAGTGGTCTTCACTTATGATAGCTGTGGTTCATGCCCAGGTGGGTCTAATCTGTTCTTTATCTTTCAGATTTTGGACTGTGTCCAGTAACCCCCCAATTTTGGATTTACTGAACAAGCACCCAAAATTACTTTAGCAAAAATTCCTTTGTATATAATAGTATACACTAGATCTTTCTTTGGAGCCTAATTAATAAGAATTTTGATATCAAAAGTGATTACAGAAGAACAGATTCTTAAGCTTATGTTATTTTAAATTATCCAGGTTTTCTGAAATCAGTTTTCTAAGATTATGGGACTTAAAGGCATGAATGGCTGTGTTTCCAGTGGTAAAGACAGCATTTATAGCACAAGATGATTAAAATGTTACTCAAACCATTGCCATTGCATCCTTGTAACTTACTATCTGTAGAAAATGAGGTTCAGGGAAGTCTTTCAAAGAGGATCAACAGGTCCAAAGTAAAAAATAGTAAAGAAAGTTGAAGCAGTCTAGACATTAAAAAAAACACAACAATGATCTTTTAGAGAGGGCCACATGACAGAGAAAAAATAAGCAGCCTTTTAGATTTAAGTCCTAAGGCCTGAAACCACAAAATACTAAGTTCTACCAAAAATAGAACTTGAGCTTGGAAGAGAACTCCAAGCCCCAGATAAGATTCTAGCCCTTTCCAAAACCTTAATTTCAGCCTGGTGAGATCCTGAGTGGATGACCCACCTAAAGTGTGCCTGTACTCTTGACTGAACAAACTGTTAAATAATACATTTGTATTTCTTTCGTTATAAACGCCTGGGTTTGTATTAATTTTTATGCAACAAATGAAAAATAGAAAGGATAATATACAGATTTTATTAATCAGTTATTAAATACATTATATGGTAAAAATTATATACCACACAATATGTATGTACACAATATGTGCACATTATTGCAGAGAAAGATTGTACATGCACCATTCATCTAATTCATTCATTCATTTACATTTCTTACTTTTTTGTCTTGATGCTGGGGCTATGTGATTGGGTTCCACTCAGTAGAATCTGAACAGAAGTCATATATACAATATCTAGTCCGGGATATAAGATATTTTGGGGGATACCTTAAAGTGTCTCTTGTTTAATCTTCCACAAATTGGAAGGACTGACATTTCTTTTACCACTTGTCAGAATTACAGTAATTGCAGTCTTACATGTGAGCTTCAAAGAACTTGATTTTAGACGATAAGATATAATTTTAGTTATGTTGAGCCACTAAAATTCGTGACTTCAATACAGTAGATAGTATTAACTGACCCAATCCACTACAGCGTATGTATGATCTTCTGGTAGACAATATTGTTATCTTCTATAAAGTCTGAGTGTGCAGGTTGAAAACCTTGATAGAATACAGATAGTAGATCAATGAGAAAGTGGCTTTGGCAATATGTTATGCAATTACAAAAGTATGCTTCTAGGACACGGATAGTGCTGCAAATGTGGACACTTTACTTGCAGCTGTGGGCTGCTGTTTTCCGCTTCCTTCTCTTTTCTCCTTTTCTTCCAGATCTTCTGCATTCTCTTTATCCTCCGTCTCCTCTTCCTCTTTGTCCTCTTCCACTTCTTTCTCCCCAACTCCTCTAACTTCTGCCCCTTCTCTACCTTGTCTCCTTCACTTTGTTCTTTTGGTCTTTAGATTGTGTATTCTGGATGACATCTTGAACTTCGGTGATTTTCTTTTCAATCATGCTAAGTTACAGAGGCGTCCATAAACACATCCCCTGCCTGTTATTGTTTTATCTTTGCTATTTATAGAATTAACATTTAATCTTTCTCATAATTTTCATATCTGTGCTGAAATTTATCATTTGATCATGTTTGTGTTTTACCTTCTTCATCAGAGCTTTTAGCACAGTATTTATTGTCATTTTCAATTCGTCTTTGTTTCCTTAATAGTGTAGCTGAATTTACTCTTAATCTCTTCTTTTCTGTTTTCTACTTTGCTTGTTTGTATTTGTTAATGTTTTTAGGTTTTAAATATCTTGGTTTGAAAACACAATTTATCTTGTGGCACATAGAGCATGAGATAAATCTCTTTTTTAAAAAATTGAGATATAATTTATATACTTATATGCCATGAAACGTACCCATTTAAACTTTACTTCTTTGGGTTAGATTCACCAGTTGTTTAACCATCATCACTATTTATCCACTTAATTTCAGATTTTTTTTTTTATCAGGATGAAAAGAAACATCATATTCATTAGCAGCCACTTGCCATTCCCTCTTTCTCCTGCCCTGGAACTCACTGATGCACTTTTACCTTATTAATTTGCCTGTGCTGGACATTGTACACCAGTGGAATCACATATTCTTTTGCACCTAACTTCTTTCACTTAACATAATGTTCTTCATGTCCATCCTTGTTAGAAGCTCCTGTGAATCTTTTATTCTTGTTTACGAACATTCCATTGTGCAAATAGACTGGTTTTTGTATAGCCATTAACTGGTTGATAAACATTTGGGCTGTTTCCATTGAGCTAATATGAATAATGCTTCCATGAATATAAAAGGTTTTGTGGTTTTCATTTCTTTTAGGTACTAAGTAATAGCTAAATTTCTCAGTCATATTTCAACTCTGTGCTCAACTTTTGAGGAATTATTTTCCAAAATAATTGTACCATTTTCTTTTCCTATAAGTAATTTATGAGTATTCTGATTTTTAAAAATATTTTTGCCAATACTTGCCATTATGTTTTCAACTTAAATTATACTAATAAGTGTGAAGTAGTATTTCATTGTAGTTTTATATTACCTTTCCTAAGGGACTAGTGACACTGGGCATTTTTTTCTGTGCTTATTGATAGTTTTTAAGTGAAATGTCTATTTGATTTCTGTATTCACATTTAAAAAGTCACTAGTGTACTTATTGTTGAATTTTAATTTTTTTGAGTATATATTGAGGTGTATGCTATATTTTTACCCATATCAAATACATAATATTTAAATATTTTATGTATATTGTGAGTTATATTCTCACTATTTTGATGATGTCTTTTGAAAAAAATACAAATATTTCATTTTGATGACATCTCCTTTAATTATTTTATCCTAATTGTTTGTACCATGCATGTCATGATCGTGTGTTGAAAATGTTACATAATAAAAGTCACAAATTTTACCCTTATATTTTCTTCTGTTCTTTGAACTTGTTCTTACATTTAGATCATTGATACATTTTCAGCTAATTATCATACATGGTGTGAAATAGGAGTCCAACCCTGTGTTTCTTCTCTCTCTCTCTCTCTCTCTTCTTTCTGTGCATGTGGATATCCAGTTTTCAAAGAAATATTTGTCCAAAGATTGTTTTTCTTATTGAATCATATTGACACCTTTGTGGAGAATTATTGACTCAAAATCTAGGTTATTTTCTTGGTTCTCAATTCCAGACCACTGATATATGTTTTTACCCTTATACCAATAGTAATCGTTCTCAATTACTGTAATTTTGTAGGGAGTTTTGAAACAAGGACATGTAAGTTTCCCAACTTTGCATTGTTTTCTCAAGATTGTTTTCTATATTTTGTGTCATATTCCAGTTTCAGATGAAGTTTTGAAACAGTTTATCAATTTGTGCAAAAAAACCCAAAAAAGACAGATTGGATTTTGTTAGCAAGTGTGCTGAATGTATAGGTCAATTTGTAATATATTATCGCCTTATAATACTAAATTTAGAAATCCTCAAAACATGATATATTTCAATTTAATTCTATTTACTTTCAGCAACATTTATAATTTTTAGTGTAGAAGAGTTGTATTTGTTGGGGTGAATTTATTCTTAATTTGTTCTTTTTTATTTGAATATGAATATAATTTATTTATTAATTTCACGTTCAGAGGTTCATTGCTGGTGTCTAGAAATAACATGAGTTTTACATATTAACTTTCGATCTGGTGTACATAGAAATTCTTTTACTACTTTCTCTACACAAAATAATGTCATGTCATGTATAAAAGGTGATAATTTTACTTCTTTCAAGTCTGGATGCATTTTTTTTGCTTTCTTTTTTATTTAATGTTTTCTTTATTAAATCATAATTATGTACATTAATGCATTTATGGGGTATAATGTGCTGATTTGATATACAAGGGGGAATGCTTACATCTAACTAATTAACATAACCATTTCCTCACTTACTTTTTTGTTGTGATAAGACATTTATACTCCATTCTTAATAGTTTTGAAATGTGTCATTGCATTATGCACATTAGGTGAGGCCCCCTAAATGCCCTCCCTCCTTCTGGCATTCCCCTCCAGAATTCTGTACTACAATTATGTTTTACCATTCCTGTGAATGTATAGGTGATTATATACGGACTTCATAGTAGTATTAAGTACATTGCATATCTTTTTTTCCCCTTTTTTGAGATACTTTACTAAGAAGGATATGTTACAGCTTTATCCAGGTAAACAAAAAAGATGTGGAGTCTCCATCTTTTTATGGCTGCATAGTATTCCACGGTGTACATATACCACAATTTGTTAATCCATTGGTGGGTCAATGATCACTTTTTTGCTTTTAACTCTCCTGGCTACAAACTTCATTACAACACTGAAAAAAAAAATTTCAAGAGTGAACATCCTTATCTTGCTCCTGAGAGATTACAGGCTTTCACCACGGAGTTTAATATTAACTGTGGAGTTTACATGTATGTCCTTTCTGAGGCTGGAATATTCCGTGTACTCTCTAATTTACTAAGTATACTTTTTTATCATGAAAGGAAATTAAATTTTGCCAACTTCTCTGTACCTTTATCTGTTTAGAAGATCATAATACTTAATATTTTTATTGTGTGCAAACCTTTGTTTCTGAAAAAAAATTTTTTTTTACAGAACAGGAATAGTTTCCATTCTTACATGAAGTACTTTTCTGCAAATTTTCCATAAATTTGGAAATTTTATCCTGTATGTGTTTAGTGGTAGAGGTTATGTATGATTATTTACTTAGGTGTCATTCAAATAATTGAGAAATGTAATATTAATACCTCGTTAGAATTATATTTCATAGATCATTGTAAAAATAAGTGAGGGAATAAATCCAATGTTCTCCTGATGTAAAGATTAATACTTCTTTCTATTCTATCAAGATTTTTGTCTACCATATATTATATATACATATCCATATATATATATACATGTCCATATATATCCATATGCATAAGTATACACGAATATGTATAAAATATAGATGTACCTGTATGGATATTCATGGATATGTATAAAATATATACATACAAAATATATATGGATATGTATAAACTTTGGCGTGTGGCTACTGATTTACTATGCTTTGTTGTTCTATTAGATAAAATATTAATAACAATGGGAATAGATGAGTAGACATGTAACACAAAACATAAGATGACGTTCTGGTAGGAATTCTTCATTTATGTTTATTAAATAATCTTTTTTCCACTTTTAAAATTTTACTTAGGGCTTATTGTTACCAGAGTGCCATTTATATTGCTATAATACATTTTTCTTGTTTATGAGTTTGTTCTTATGCTCAATAAAGTAATTACACATCAGGACAATGTCCCTCATAAACATGGAGATCAAATGTTATTTTGTTGAATTAAAGCTCTGTTAGACGGAGTTCTAAATACAAAGAACTCAGAAAAAAAACTTTGTTTCTTTTTATTTATTTATTTTTGAGACAGAGTCTCACTTGGTCATCGTTGGTAGAATGCCATGGCGTCTTAGCTCTCAGCAACCACAACCTCTTGAGTTCAAGTTATCCTCTTGCCTCAGCCTCCCAACTAGGTAGGACTAAAGGCATCCGCCACAGTGTCCACCAATTTTTTAGAGAAAAGGTCTCACTCTGGCTCAGGCTGATCTCGAACCTGTGAGCTCAGGCAATCCACCTGCCTCAGCCTCCCAAATGCTGGGATTACAGGTGTAAGCCACCATGTCCAGCCCTAAAAACCAAAACGAAAAAGAAAAAGAAAAAAATTGTTTAATTTCATTATTTACTCAGCAGAATACCAAATACGAATAATTTTCTCATGAATGCAAATTTACAATTTTCATCAGAAAATATATTTCAAAAAAGTATTAATACTTATTAACTTATCTCTTGTTTGGAATAACAGAACCATGTGAAAGAAAGGAAACAAGTATTTAATCACTTTTCCATTTCCATCAAATGAAAATTCAGTTATTCATGTTTATCACAATTTATTATTGTTATTAACATAATCAATTAAAAGACAGACAATCTATGCATCTATATTCTACAAATTGAGTATCTCTAAGAATAATACAACAAGAACATGAAAATCCAGAGATATTTTCAACTCTACTATTCCATCTTACATAAGAGAATAACTATGGATTTTCCAAATGAGGTAACAAAAATAAGAAGCAATCACCCAGCCAGGTGTGTTTTAAAATAGCTGCTTCTTTCTAAAGACATACATTTAAAACAAAGTAAAATTGTAAGATGATCAGGGACTTGGGGGAGCCTAGCTAGAGAATACAATTCAGAGAAACGTTGGCTCAGAAGCAATGAAACACATCTTCAGTTTTAATTTTGAATTAGGACTTAGACTTAGATCAGACTGCTACTGCAAAATCACCCACTGAGTGAATACTACCCTGTGTGCTCCACAATCACCACCATCCCACAAAGTGCGGAAAAACTCTATTTTTTTAGATTATTGAACTTTCATTTTTTCACACCTCCTTCACATGCAGCTGGAGTGGCTTAAAGTCTCAGTAATAGGTTTGATTCATGGCTGCTGTTCTCAAGACTCGGCTTTCATATTTTTAGATTTTCACTAAAAGGAATAAAATATATTAAGAGTTTCTGTATTTCATAATGAATTTTCTATTATTACTGATCCATTTAAATATGTGGATTTTAAATTAAAAAATGTCTTTATCTGGAGGTAAAAAAGGGACTAAAAAATATGAACACAGAGAGTTAACATTTTGATCATACTTTCAATGGTGCAATTTAATAAATCATGGTATTCTGAAATAATAAATCAACATTTTCTAAATAGCCTATACTGAATACATAAAACATAATAAATTTATGTATAAAACTAAGCATATTATACATAGCAAGTGTGTAGATACATATATAAATACATAGATTGTTTACATGTGTATGCAATATATGTACAATACATATAGGCACATTAACCATTTTAAATTTGATAATACGTATAAATATACATTTGTAATTAAATGCCATATTACATATATGGTGGGATATATAGATACAAATGTGTGTAACAATGCTGTATATATGTCTGTATATTTGTGTATGAGTTTAAATTCTAAGGTACGAATCAAGATATTGAATTTAAATATAATGGTGAATAAATATTACTCCCTCATACTAATTCCTACCCTAGTTAGCTACTGGTCTACAACTACACACATGTAAACATATAATTAACACAGTGTAAAGCAAACATAATGCTTCTTTTGTATCACAATTTATTAACCCCATAATCTGTATTTATTTGTCAAAGTTATGACTGCAAAGGAATTTGGTAAGTTACCACCCACCAGGTATAATGTATGGGTAGGACACACTTCCTGGGTGAAGGGCATATCCACAACCTGGACTTTATCATACAATTGTAGTCAATGGGGCCTGGCGCAGTGGCTCACACCTATAATCCTAGCACTCTAGGTGGCTGAGATGGGCAGCTGCTTGAGGTCAGGAGTTCCAGACCAGCCTAAGCAAGAGCAAGACCCCATCCCTAAAAATAGCTGGGTTTTTTTTTTTTGGGGGGGGGGCGCCTGTTGTCCCAGCTAAAACAGGAGACTCAGACAAGAGGATCACTTGGGCCTAAGATTTTGAGGTTGCTGTGAGCTATGACACTATGACAATCTACCAAAGAAGATAAAATGAAACTCTGCCTCAAAAAAAAAAAAAAAAAAAAGCAAACAATGTAACCTCATTGTATGTGCCCTCATATTAACCCAAAATTAAAAAAAATATATTGAATAAGAATATCAAGATAAAAAAAAAATAGTGATTGTATTTTTCTTTTGCCCTGAATGCTTCTACTCTTAATATGCAGATTTGTGTCTCTGGGGAGCATTTATAATTTATTTTCTACACACTATTGTGACTGCAGACTTTCTTAGCTAACAATTTTATTTAAACATTAAATTTTCATGTTTTTCTCTCTTTATACAAATATTAAAAATAAATTGTACTAGAAGAGTGGTCCTTTTGACTGTTTCATCTCAGGGAAAACTGATTTAATGGTATATTAAAACTAAACAAATGCTTTAGGTGAAATAGTTTTAACTTCTCACTGTGGTCAAAGGAGGGAACAGGAAACCCCTGTGCCCTTTTATCTTTACCTAAATGTGGGACAGAGAGGGAGTGGAATGGTGGGATTTGCAGTCATTCAATAATCAAACATCAAAAATAGAGTTAGACTGTTACAATGTGATACAGATAAGCTATCTGCAAGTATTATTTATTAAAAACAGAAGACAAATTTGTATATAAGTAACGAGAGCATGCTTTAAAATGGTTAGTGGTTTAACATATGTAGCAATATTCTTTATAATGGGTAAGGCAGACTAACATATATCTCATGCATCATATTTTAAGCAAATTTAGTTGAAGAAGTCTGTCTGTCACTGTAAGACTCTGTTTTTAAAATAGACAATACGTCTGTCTTGTTTGCTGCCAGTCTGCTTGGCGTTTTCCAGTTTTCTTAAACGTCTCTGAGTTTTGTCTTTAAGAAAGGAAACTTTGTTATTCTAGTTTGTTACAGGGTATCATCATCAAATAGATTTTCACTCTTATCTATATGGCTTTCTTTCAAGCAGATGGTAACACCAGGTACATTTTTCCTCAACTAAAAATTATTTTTTCTGTCTTTTCATGTCGTTTCTAGACCTCCCAAATAGATGAAAATTGCTTTGCCTGATGGATATTCACAATGATGTTTCTACTTCTTCAGGACATGCCAAACGTATATTTTGGGCAGTGCAAAAAAAGAAAGATAAACATAAATGTTACATGGGATATCTGAGTTGTTTTTCTTTATTCATGACTTTAATTTTCATGTATTCATAAGTAAGCTCTTTAAAGTCTCTCCCTTTGAAATATGGGTCATAGAATGGATATTTTTATAAACTCATGAAAAACTATAAGTACAAATTTAATAAGACTGAGTAAATATTTCAAAGTAACATTACCTATTAAATAAGTTAACTTTGTCAGAACACACATGCGATGATAACTGTATCACACTCATTTTTATGAGGTTACCCTTTCTTTCCAAGGCATACTTCTTTCATAACTTAAATGCCTATATCTCTCTCAGAGAAAAAGTTAAGGAGATATTACTCTATTTGGACCCTATATTATTATTAAAAATAATTCTAAAATCTTCCTTATCAAATATGGAAATATGAAAAATAGTGATACCAGACAGGTGGTGCCCCAGCCAGCTCAGCCCAGCAAGGCTGGATGACCTGCTGCCTCCTTCTTGGTGGTGTTGGTGGAGGCAGCTGGCAGAGGAACCCACAGGCTTGAGCGTAGGCAAGCAGGGGGAGCTTCCCTCCCTCAAAGGAGGCTCCAGTAGCCAAAGGAACTGGACCCAGGCAGGGGAAGACACTTGGCAATTCTTCCAGTGCATCCCTGATTGGTCTGTTTTCAAAACCTACTCTTGATTGGTCTGTTTTCAGGACCTGAAAGCTCATTGGACAACTGCCCCTCTATAAGCCCCTGAGCAAAGAGCAAGTGCAGACCTCTGCAGACGAGAGAGAGAGAGAGAGAGAGAGAGAGAGAGAAGAGAAGAGAAGAGAGGAGAGGAGAGGAGAGGAGAGGAGAGGAGAGGAGAGGAGAGGAGAGGAGAGCAAGGAGGTTTGGTTCCTGGTGATAGCTGTAACACTATCTTACTGATGCTGATCCTGCTCTGTAAGGAGGTTTGGTTCCTTGTGAGAGCTGTAACACTTGTTAAATAAAACCTAACCTACTGCTGATCCTGTGGTCTGTCGCTTCATTCTTCGAACCACTAAAACCAAGAGCCTGGAAATCCAGTATCAAATTCCAGTATCAATAACATTTACCACCCACAGATTAGATAGTAAAGCTAGAGGCTAGTGGTATTCTATTCATACTAACCAAGCTATGGACTCTGCTGATTTTCATCAACAGATGAATAATAAAGAAAATATGATATACAATGATTATAAAGCTTCTGATAATGCCATTTGAGCTAAATATAGAGGTCTGAGGTGGCTCTTTTCTTTAGTAAAGCATCTAGAGCACAGAAAAAAAAAACAGGGTTAGAATGTTTTGTAGAATAAAATAGCTATCCTCCAAAAACAACAAAAAAAAGAAAATGTGAGGCAAAGCTGGGGGCTTTGGGGCAAGCACAGGCTGAGAGGGAGGAAGAAAGTCAAGAAAACAACACTATTTACCTATGAAAAAGAACAAAATTCTATCTTCTGTAGCAACATGGGTAGACTTGGAGGACATTATGTTAAGTGAAATAAGCCTGGCATAAAAAGGTAAAGATGACATGCTTCACTTATTTATGGAAGTTAAAATAATTGAACTCATAGAAGCAGAGAGTTAAATAGTGGTTACTAGAGGTGGAGAAGGGTAGGGGATAATCAAATATTTGTTAATAGACTGAAATGTCATACTTTGTGCCATAAATATGTATAATTATTATGTGTCAATTAAAAACAACAATAAATGTAGAAAAGAATTGAATAGGGTTGGAATATGCTGATGATTCAGCTAGCTTATCTTTATCATTTATAAAGAATAGAAATATCCCATGAATATATTTCTAGAAAAGTTTGTTGGTTTTTTTTTTTTTTTCAGTTTTTGGCGAGGGCTGGGTTTGAACCCACCACCTCCTATATATGGGGCCATTGTCCTACTCCTTTGAGCCACAGGCACCGCCCCAGAAAAGTATTCTTATTTCTTTCACTGCATCTCTTTTAAGTAAAAAAGTGACTTGGAGATACAGAGAAAGATAACATATTAGAAACAATTAGAGAGTTAAAATTTGGAGACCTTGTTACTTGTTCATATGTATGAAATTAAGGGATAAGACAGCACAGTCGGTATAATTAATTCTGTGATAGAACGTTGGGAAATGTGGTTTCTAACCATTAGTTGAATGTTGGGCACATTGAGGTTTAGGATTCTCAGGTCCTCCAGATGGGATGTAGTGCATTTGTCTAATGCTTGTTTGAATTTGACATTTGTAACAACTTAAGCTACAGTAACTTTGTCATGTTGACATTTCAAAGCAGAGAATAGTTTGCAGTGGGAGGAGGGATTGTTCATTACAGGGTGTTTAGCAGGTCCTTGGCTCAAGCTCTCTAGATACCAGTATCACCTTCCCTTCCAGTTATGACAAATCTTCAGATATTTCCAATTGTCTCCTGGGTGGAGGAGAAAAATCATCACTGGTTGAGAACTGCTGAGCTGAAGTAATAAAGAAATTCACAGGCATGTGGGGAATTGCCTGTGAGTATAGAAATAGATGAGAATAAACAAAAGGACAGAAATCTGAAAAAGAGAATATTAAATGGTGAACAGATGAAAAAGAAGGTGAAAGATGACTTGGAAAGAGCAAATAGGAAATCTAAGAAGGATTAAGACAACGTGATAACACAGAAACTAAAGGCGAAGAGACTCTGACAGAGACCAAGAAAGGATTCTGTGAGTGTTAAGTTAGAGCAAACTCTTTTAGGAAATCATTTTGTTACAAGTGTAATTTCAAAGTGCTGTGCTGACACGTCTCAGTCTCTAGACATGGTGATTATGGGATTTCATGTGCACACGTCACCAGTGTGCCATAATATGAAGAAGCTTCAAGAAGCCCTGGGTTGTATTCATAACCTTGTGATGCCTAATTTATAATGCTTAAATACTCTTGAACATTATTAAATATTAAAATGCCCCAACCCTATAGAAAATATAATTCCAGTTGATATCATCAGACATTAAAGGGAAGAAATCACAAATAGCTTTGGTGAACACTTAGGTGGTATATCAAAATGAAGGGGTTGTTAAATGTTTTTAAAATGTTGAATTAATTTTCAAAGAAGAGATAAATTACAATGTAATCATACAAATTAGAAATATTTTGATTATCTATCTTCTATTTACAAACATAACTTTGGATATATTTCACTTTTTAAAATTGGTAGAAATACTTCCCTCAGAATTTTTTTAGTACAACAAAAATATTAAGTGATATTAAATGTGCATCTTTATTCTATATTTTATAAGAATAAATTTGATTGTTTTAAGATAATGACAGAAGAAATACTTTCTGGGTGAACTACCAGAAAAATCACTTAGCAATCCTAGTGATAGGGAAAAGCAGAGCCATGTGAACTTGAGAACTTGTGTGAATATAAGAACTTGCTGCAAAATAATTTTTTCTGATTTGTCAAGGAGTGGCCAATGAGTGGTTTGAAATCTGTCTGCTTATTTGATATCATATTGTGTGTAAATCAAAATCCTTAGTCCCTTTAATCCTACTTAGACCCCTTGCTGTTAGATATTAATTTTTTTTCCATTTTAAATGGTCTAGTTCTCCTCCACACACTTGACTTGACTCTGTTATTAGTACAGCAAGTCACCAGGAGCAAAAATTATGCGACTGCACACTTTCTCTAGAATGGAATATGTGACTACTCCATATGAAAATGCCTTTGATTGTTTAAATTGGTGGTACATAAATTGCCAATTTAATTACACCTGGCTTTGGAAGGGAAAAAGTATTCTTATAGTTTATATCTTAAGTATTATTTATTAAATATTCTTCCAACATTAGGTAAATTCTGTGTAGAATAAAACAGCATTAAAAAATCAAAGTTTTGCACAATCTAAAGATCTAAGCCTGGTACAATGTGAAATTGCTCCATATTTTGTTGGACATGTCATTGTCTTTAAAACCAAATGAAATTCATTTTCTAATAGTCAGCCTTCCTACCTACCATTATATGGGTATGACTCATTCTTAGCGACCAGAAAAATTCCTAGGATTGTATTGATTAGTTATATCGTAACAGTTTTAAGATTGAATTAATTCAGATTATAGAATTCAGATTACATAATTCAGATTATAGAAAAGCCCAAAGAAGACAAGATCAGAATATGAATTAGCCTGAGAGACCACAGTAAGGGCAGGGAAGTAAGAGAATCTAATTTAAGTATGCTGTTACTAAAAGGTGTAATGGATAAAGGGATGCTAATACAATAACTATTTCACCCCAACATATGAATACTTAGCTATACAAAATGATTATAGAAATAGGTTTTATATATTTGTAAAATTTTCTTTTTGGTTATGAGTGATGAGGAAAACTTTTATGTGATAACCATTTTATGAGTTTTCTCATCACTTTCTGTGTCTATTATTTTCTTTTTCCTTTGGAGATATTAATGCTTCTATTAATTTCTCTGAAAGTAGGCAATTTAGATAGCCAAGTATGTTTTAGAAATGCTTTTCAAATGAAAATAATTTAAGTAGAAAGTAAATAGCATAAGGAAAGGGATAGAGATGACATTAAATGACTAGAGCCGGTCATGTACATTGATGGACAAAAAAAAATGGCTGCATTGGAGGGCAAAATCTAGAGTTTTAAAAATAGGGGAACATTTCCTGTTGTTATTCAGTGGGTATTACAGCTATAATAAATTCCGTAATAATCAATTGACCTAGGGAATATTATCTGGTAAAAAGCAAAGTGGTTTAAAAAAGAGAGAAATTGTAGGCAGCAACTCCAGGTGGGATAGAGGTGGAAGATAACCAGATTTCAGCATACTACTCAAAATGCTTCTCAGGTTAAAAACTATGAATTGTTTGTTTATGGAATTATTACTTTTTTTGAGACAGAGTCTTCCTCTGGCACCCTGCATAGTAGGCCATGGCATCATGATAGCTCACAGCAGCCTCAGACTTTTGGGCTTAAGCCTCCTAAGTAGCTGGGGCCATTGGCAGGTGCCACCATTCCAGACCATTTTTTTCCATTTTTATTAAAGATGGGAATCCTTTTATTATTTTTTTTATTAAATCATAACTTTGTACATTGATGCATTTATAGAGTTCAGGGTACTGCTTGTTTTAATTCACCATTACAAAATCACATTTTGAAGTAAAACTATATGATAAAAGTTATATACAATGTGAAATGCTTACACTGAACTGAGTAACACATCCATCACAATTATACTCATTTCTTAATAGTTTTGAAATGTACCATTGCATCATGTACATTAGGTGAGGTGCCCCAAAATACCCTCCCTCCTCTCATATCCTCCTTTCCCTCCCCTCTCTCTCCTCCTCCCTATCACTCTCGGTCAGGCTGATCTCAAGCTCCCGAGCTCAAACAATCCACCTGCCTCAGCCTCCTAGAGTGGTAGGACTGCCTGAGACACCTGTGACTGACTTATTTCTGGAAACTTTTATTTAATGTGTTTTAACCACTATTGATTGCAGGTAACTGAAACCATGAAAAGTAAAATCATAATTAAGGGGAGACTACTATGATGCCCACCCAAAATATTATAATCCTCATTATAACTTTAGAACATGTGAATGGTCCCTTATAGGTTAAAAAAAAAAAGTATAGAGATTAAGAATCTCAATGAGATAGGGAAATCATCCTGTATTATTTGCAGGGGCCTTAAACAAGATCACACACATCCTTATGAGGTAGAGAGAAAAGATGAGTCAATGTGACCTCAGAGACAGAGATTGGATCAAGGAATTCCAGCAACCACTAGATTCCAGACCAGGCAAGGACTGATCCTACCTTAGAGCCTCTGGAGAGAGGCTCTATAATAATGGCTCTATATAATGGTCCCATTATAACTTGATTTCAGCCCAATAGATGATACTTAATATTTTCTCACATCCATGATTATGTGAATAAATCTCTAATGTTTAAGCAACTAGGTGCCTGGAAATTTATTAACCATCGTTGGGAACTAATACAAATAGAATGTTATTTAATTCAGATGCAACAATCACAATTTGTACAGCATCCATAGTATTAAAGTAATATTGAAGCAGGTGAGAGCAGACACTTTGAAATAAGACAGATACTTGTGAATCTAAAGAATACAACATATCTTTGAAACTTGACTTCAATTTCTAAACCTTAGTTTTCTATCACATAAAATAATATTAATCCCTAACTCATGGAATTATTATGAAAGATACCGTAAATAGAGACACCCATGTAAAATACTTTGAAGAACATAAATATGCCTCACGTGGTAATGTATTACATTATTTTCGTATCTATTTTCACTTCTAGTCTCTTAACTTCCTATCAACAAATCTTTGCCATACTTATCTTCTTATTCCATATGCTTATCACATAGCTTATGTTCAATGTATTTCTTTTTGATCGAGCAGATGGCTAGATGGATGAATGGAAAGGGAGAATGAATAATAAAAATTATTTCCTTTTCAGAATTTGGCTACTAACATATCTGGTAGAGGGTGAATGTTTAACTTCGCTTTTATCATTCAAGTTTATTCAGTTTTATTTCAAAATGTGATTTTATAATGGTGATTTAAAACAAAAAAGCTTTCAGTGACTACCCATAAGGAAATATAAAACTGAATCCCCTGATTTCCTTGGTTTTGTGAATGGTGAAATTCTAAGGTGAAGGTGTAATAACTAAACCAAATAGAGGTGAGATCTTGATTTAATTAGAATAATTATGTTATATATGGAATATAATAAACTATAGTAAAGATACATATCAAAATCATGTTGCCTTTAGCACCACTTCAAATGATATTTTGCTATGTTTATAATAATTAGATTTGTTTTTGGAAAATTGCCATATGCTCATAACATTAAGGTCAGTCTAATGTTTATTCTGTGTTGAAGAGGTCATGCAGCAGTTTTAGTTATCTATAGTCCTTCTTTAGGTTTTTGCTTGCCCTTGATAAAATTCCCATCAACTGTTCGATTTCTAATTAGGGAATGTTTTGCCATAAGTATGTTAAAATTTCACAGTGATTCTCTTAAAGGCATTCCCAACATATAATTCTTCATGCAATTGCAGGCTTTCTAAAGGCTATTTTCTCTGGTATCACGTACTTGCTTTTTCAGATTCTTTATTTTAGATTTTCAGATAACAGTATGAAGTGCCTGCCTTGTCTTTTCCATCACCTGTCCACATCCTACTGTGCAGTAGGTGAGTGCTATTTCATCATTTGGGTGAAAATGTTGTTAAGATAGAATGCAACTGTTTTGACTGTTATAAGCAACAGCCGATATCCATCAGGAGCTGAAGGGAAGCGGATGAAGAAGGTGACAACACAGCTGTCTTTTAACAATTCAGATGGTTAGTTGATAACTACTTTCATTGTTCCTATATTTATTTGCTTCTTCTCACACCTAATTTTTCACATGCATTATGACATATGTCACGGCTTTTCAGGAGCCAATGTAGATATATAAAAGAACATCTGAAAATGCAATGCTATTTTTTTAAGCAGTCACATTATTTTACACTCAAATATAAAACATTAGGATTATTGCTAAATTCGACTATTATTTCTGAAAATGGGATGATTGTATGCAGTCCTGTAACATAATTAAGCCTCTAAAAAGGAGTATAGTTTATGTATCAATTTAATTCTAAATTCTAGAATATGCAAAATCTACAATGTCCATAGTCAAAATTCATTTTAGCCTTACTAAAAGTATTGACATTTTGTGAAATAAATTTCTGCTATATATTAATATTATACGATTATTAGGAGAAATAGAGACTTATTGCCAATTATAAACATTTTACTTCAAGCATGGGTTGAATTTTATTATTTAACATGTCTGTAACATCTTTCTATTAGAGACATTACCTACTAAACTGGTTCTATCAGCCAATCAAAATAGGCACTTTCAAAACACCAGCATAGATTTCTTAACTTCAATCTCATTTTTAAATCTAGTTGAGTCATTCGTTGGAACTGAAATAATTCATTTCAAAAGAATGTTGTCACAAGATCAATACCTTTGAAACTGCTTTGGCTGTGACTGAGCAGTTTTGTGGAATCATGGTCTGTTCTTGGGTGAATGAACTCCAGGTCTGCTGACTTTAGCTTGCACTGTTAAACAGCACCGTAATACTTTCTGCTATTGTTTGGTGCTCATTAAATATTACGTTAATAATTTTGACATGTGGAAAGTTATGTCTTCCTTGAATTATTTATAGAAATATGCAGCCTCAATATTACTTTCCTTTGCAAATTAATACTATTGCCTACATTAAAGTCTTTAGGAGTTATAGAATAACATAATGATTGACAATAAATATTTTTGAGCATCAGTTAAGATGTTCATAATCTGGATGGGAAGAAAAAGTGGGGGGTGATTGAGTGCCTAATATCATTGCCTGGACAGTCAAGTGATAAGTCTGATGTGTCTCTTAACTAAACATTATTATCCTCAATCTACTCTGTAGAAGATTATGGTGATGGTGGTGGTAGTGGTGGTGGTGGTTACTACTTTGACTCTCCTTGAAAATTCTTGCCAGCATGCCAATGGTGTATATCTAGACACTTCTATCTCCATACCATAATCTGCTTCCAGTTCTCAACCTAACTCTATTTTTGACCCAAAATAGTATTGTTACAAGCTTGGTGATTCTCACCTATTTAAAAAAAATGCACGTTTTCTCTTTTTGGGGGGCTTCTCTAATTTTGGGGGTCATATCCTTCCAAATCAAGGTGGTCTGTCTTCTCACATATGCCCTCTCCCTCTCATCATCTGAAACTTTCATTTGCTTACAAACAAATACTCCATTCTTATTAGTTTTACAGACAAGCCCTTTTCTATCCTTGCTTAATTAAAACTTGGCTCTTTTCCATTGATGTTTTCGTGCAGACTTGTCAGTGAGAAGCTGTGCTTTTTTCTTTCATACACTAGTTATTAAAGCACCCAGAGGTAGAATTAGTTACAATTATTCCCACGTAATTATTTCTTCATTCACATAGAAAAAAACTGTGTCCCTTTGGAATTTTTTGCAGTCCTATTCCCCCTCTGCCTGTCATAGATTGCCCTTGCCATCCTCTACTAGGGTCAATTATCTAAATTCCTTGAGAAGATATGTCAATAGGTCAAAGGAGTTATATTTCTTCAGTATAGCTAAGTACGTGACAAATTAGGACATTTTTAAAATCCACCTACAATGTTAATTAAAATATAAAGGAAAAAGTCACCAGGTTTCATTAAATTTGGATGCTCTTAATTCAACTCTACAGTATGATTTTTTTACTATACCTTTTCAATATGAAAAAAATAATACCACCTTCAGCATACTAAAATCCATTAGACAAACATTTAATATAATTCCCTATGTTCTAATGGCTTCTTTCTTTGTTCCTGAAGTCAACTACTCTTGCACTTTCTTAAGTCCTCTGTCCTTTAATCTTTTATGTGAGTAAATCTGACCATTCTTTTTGTGACTAAATAAGATCTAAATATCACAGGCCCGACATTCAAATGCATGCTTTATGTCTTAGTAGGCATTGCCAACACCCTGAACTATTGTATTTTTACTCTTCTAGCTCTAGTATGTCACAGTCCTAGATCTAGTCCACAATTCCATATTTCAACATCTCTTTGAAAAATTGGGGTATCAACTCCAACTGGAAAAATAATACATTAAAAATTAGCACCATGGATTAAAGCGGTTGAATACAGTTGCAACTTTAATTTTTTTCTTTTATACTTTGCTGTATTAGTTCATCATATTTGTCATTCCTCTTAATGTCTATCCCAAAGGTTCTTATTCAACTCAAATTTCACTCCCCTTCCCTCTCTAAGCATATAATTTGACTTTCAATTTTCCAGACGAAATAATTATTATCAGGAAGGGACTTTTCAAATCTCTAAATATGACATTTATTGCTTTTTAATGTCTTTTTTATATCCTTACTAGTTTATTTTCTTAACCGGGGAAAGAGGAGTACTCACCTCTGTTCTAGGTTATTCCTCCATATAAATACTCAATCCTATTCATTCTGAATGCTTTGTGAGCCTTCTTTATTGATTATCCATTTTTTCCTATACTTTTCAAGAACTCCATCTTTCCTTGACCCCTATTCTCAGCCACTAAAACACATGAAAAATCATGCCTTTCACTATTTAACACTTCAGTTCTCAATTTGCTTTCAGAGCAAAGTTAACTGCTACCACTTTTTCACAATCTATTCTCACTTAAACCTATTGCAGATCGTGTATAGTCAATAAATCAGAAAGTACTAAAATTCTTCCATTGACCTATCATCCTAAAAGAGAAGAAATGCTCCACAATAACCTTCTTGCCTTAAATAATATTTTATCCATTTTACCCTTTAGGTATGACATTGAAGAAATGCATAATCTTTATTTAGTGAAAAATTAGACATTAAGATAAATACTATTTTCCCTCTTAAGAATGAGGGCAGGATGTCATAACTTCCTCCCACATTTTTTCTTACTATATGGTAAACACCTTTTTCATTCTACGGTTTCTTGAACTGTACTCACGCTGTTTGGGAATAAGTAGTTTTAATGGCAAACTATATAGTTCAAGCATTATACGGTACTAAATAATATTAATAATACCAAAAATTAGGTCATCGTCGAGTACTGAATAAAAAAAAAATCATTGGTATATAAAAGTTAAAAGTAGAATAGTCTGTACAATGGAGTAGTAAATAAAGCAGATGGGATGAATGAAAAAAATTTAGCAAGAAGAATGAGAGTAAAAAGTCAAGGAAGAATGAAGACCTATCACACATTCATGGGAATATGAATAGCTTGGGAGAGAATATTTTGTTCAGAAATACATTGATAAAATCTGTGAGTGTTTGCATTACTCTGGGTAAAGAAATGAAAAAGAAAAATATTTCAGACTTAGGATGTAATAAAAGTAATTGTTTAACAAGATTTTGAAAATCTAAAAGAAAAAATGATGATTGTGGAAGCTAAAGGAGTAGACAAAGGGGAAGCAGCATCAGATGCCGAGGGGGCTTGTACCTCGGAAGTCAAGATTACTTTACTATTAACCCTGAGCCGTTAAAGAAATTCTTCACCCAGTTTTGGTTTTGGTCACTAGTTTACGGCTTTTACTTTGCTCTTTATTCACTTCCCTTTTTTAAGTAAAGTATAGGTATAATTCATGATTCATACAGATGACTGAAAATTTGGGGGTATGATTATTTGTTTTAGACCGAAGTTCTAGTTCAGAATTCTAGAACTTTGACATTATACAGGAATTCTTCCTGAGATCGTTAATATTCATCAAGCTGATTATCACTATTAAAAAATAATTTTCTTGATTCTGAAATATGAAAATATAGGAAAAGAACATAATATCTTCTTCATCTTAAATAACGACTTATTTCAACTCTTAAGCTACTATCTCATCAATTGAAAACAAATTGATGCAAGTGATGATTTATTATTATGAATCATCTTTCTTTCTTTCTTTCTTTTTTTTTTTTTTTTTTTGGTAGAGACAAAGTCTCACTTTATCGCCCTCAATAGAGTGCCGTGGTGTCACACAACTCATAGCAACCTCTAAATCCTGGGCTTGGGCGATTCTCTTGCCTCAGCTTTCTGAATAGCTGGGACTACAGGTGCCCAACCCAACACCTAGCTATTTTTTTCTTGCGATTTTGGCCAGGGCCAGGATTGAACCCTCCACCCTTGGTATATAGGGCTGGCACCTACTCACTGAGCCACAGGTACCACCCAGTTTGTTATCTTATTAATTATCTCATTTAGCTTAAGCGACTGAAACTTGTAATTATTTGCCATGGATGTCCAAGAACTTTTTTGAGTAATTCAAATAACAAAACCTCCCCAAATGTATAAGTTTTAATAGTATAATTGTTATAAATGTGATTTAATGTATATTTATCATGTAATTAAATATAAACTAATATAAACCTTTGTCAGAAGTATAGCATCAATTTTAATATTCAAGTTAATTCCAGGAAGAGTTGTTGTGGTGGAGGTCATGTAGAGAACAATTTTAAGTAATACAATTGGAACTGGAAAGTTTATCAGATAGTTCCAGGTGAAGAAGAGGTTGTGGTGTTATCTACATGTGTATTATTGAGGAATAGATTGTGCAATATGCATAGCTTATTATGGAGAAGACAGGCTGGGTATCTTCCTGTTAGGAGACCCTATCTGCATGAAGAAAAAAGTAAAGAGAGACATCTCAATGACAGATGGTTCCCATTATGAAATCTGTTTCTTCTTTTCTTTTGGTGTAATAAGTGTGGTAAGAATTTATTAGGAATACAAAAAAAAAAAAAAAACAAAGGGTAAAAAGGAATGGCTCTTTGGAACTCTCAGCCATTTTCTGGAATGTATCATGAGTTGAAATTGTATGTCAAGATTGTTTGTTCCTACATTAATGACAATGGTTGCCTAAAACTCTGGAAAGGATTTTTGTTGTTCTTCCATTACTTATTACTTAGTGAGGCTAACTAGAATAATGATAACATCTCCTGCTTTATTTCAGATTAAGTTCTCCTACCATCAATAAAATCTTAAAACTGAACATTGTGCAATTTCATCCGAATATCAGATAGGATGTTGATGTTATATACATTTGAACAAATTGAATAGTCTCTATATTTTGAGCATCTGCCTGGTGATAAAAAGGCTCTAAGTTCTGAAGTTATTAGATATAAACAAAACAGAAAAAAAAATCCGAAAGTATAAATAAATATACTGTAATGTAAAATCAAGTAATGCTAAATGTTACAGAGAAACAAGCTATATGAAAGAACAGCTAGTGTTGTGAGTAGATTAGACATTAAAATCTAGGGAATCAAAGAAATCTCAGGAAGCATTAAATTTATACTCAAATGGAAATGAAAATACAGTAACATTCTCAATAAGAATATTTAATAAAACTAAATTTTTCTCATCTTTATTAGTAAACAAGAGGAGAAAATATACTGAAAATGAAAAAAGGATCAATTTCTAGTGCTTCTCCTTGATGATATTTAGTCTAATCCAACTGCCAACCGCCCGCTGATTTCAGAGTATTGTTATGCTCAAATCCTCTCAATAATGATGTAGGCCAAAATGTGAAATTGACTTAGAGGTGCTTGACAACCATTTTTTCAAAAATAAATGAATATAGCATTTTCTCAGATTATAAAAAAATGAATATTTTACATATGGCTCTATTGAACCTAAAGTTAGTTTTGTGACTCTTCCTTCTGATATTTTTTTATGTAATAATTATTATTGTTAATTTTCTTCTGATAAAGTGTTACTGAAAATTTTCATGAAAATTGTAAGAACTTGACATCCCATATTTTGAGTGAATATTTCCAGCTACTAAGAGAAGAAGTCGATTTATCAGCTTAAGAGATATAATTGGGGGACATTTCATATTATTATAAATAAAAACATGTTTTGGATATTAGATACGATTATTAAATTATGCCTTTTTATGCGTCTTTTTAAAGTGTATTAAAAATAATTTAAAAATTTTATCTTCCAACATACACAAATATTATTTGAAAAGTCAGCTTTATCCCCAAAGAATACAAAAATCTCAGTGTATGTCTTTCATTAAAAAATTTAAATTCCAGTATTCACCCTCAGAGTTTTTCTTTTTTTGAGGCACTTTTCAAAATGTCACTCTGTTGCCCAGATTACAGTACGGTGGCATCATCCCAGCTCACAGCAACCTCAAACACAATGGGTTCAAATGATTCTCCTGCCTCAGCTTCCTGAGTAGCTGAGACTATAGGCATGCCCACCACCACACCCGGCTACATCCTTAGATATACTTTGCAACCCTGCAGAGCCCTTGCTAAATGAAACGTACTGAAGTTTAAACATAAATAGACATTTACAAATGTCATGTTTCAAAGTCTTCTCTGACAAGCCTAGCATCTTCTTAGAAGGAAATATTCTAAAGATGCCAATCCAGGTACTTCTTCTTCCATTCAGCCATAATAATTATTATCATATAATATATTTGTTTCCATAAATTTTCCTGGTGTTAATTCAAAGTTTTAAATTGATTCTGTGTCTTTGTAAGCTCAACATCTTACTTCATTTGTTAATATGCCTTGAGGTAACTTTACAATAAGGATTCTCAGAGTTGGGGTCCTGGAATATTTATAGCTTATCACCATTACTCAATACATGAATAGAGGAATAACTTTTAATTTCTAGAAATTCATTCAGTCCCAGTTATAGACTATATTTTGCAATTTTAGATAAATAAATAAGATATAATTGATAGGTCATAGGAGCATCTTGGACACATACACATAATTAATGTATTACATGTTTATATTATAGGCATATTAATGGTTGAATGTTCCTTCATTCATATATTTCACATTATCCTTTACAATCTATTCATTCCAAATTCAACATACACTTCTAATATATTGGTTTATATATTTAAAAACTGACAAGTCATTGTTTACTAGAAAAAAATATTCTTTTCAAAAATTAAGGGGCTTTTTTTGTCTACATCTATCTTTTGAACAGAGAAATCCTGCTGGTTTTATGATGAGCTTCAAGGGACAGAGAACAAGATAAAACAAGCCCAGTGCTACCATGATCTGCCTGTCAGCAGGCATGATTTCATATATCACTGTGGTCTCTTAAAAGAGAACAAAAATATATAGTGCTTGGGAAACTAATACTATGCACTTTCCTCTGCTTATGCTCATATTAATGTATCCATGAGTTTTCATGATAGAGAACTTTCTTGTTCCCAAAATGAAATTCATGATGGCTTGCAACTTTTTTTTAATGATATTCATGTTGTGAGTTAATGTAAAGAAGGAAACAGAGTTATATCTGTTAGAAATAATTTCCTTTATGGCCTAAAAGTGTGTTTTTTTCATTCACTTAAAAATCCATTCATTTGACAAAGTTCTCTGTAAAACCTTGAAAGGCTTTCTATACATACTACAATGGAATAAAAATCTAAGAGACAAAGATGATTAAGACAGACCTTATTATAGATTGCATTTTATAACCTACTGGGTAGAAATCAAAACATGTAAATGTGTAAAGTAAAGATGATCTATAGAACTTTCTACAGTGATGGCATTATTCAGTACAGGTGCCTTCTAGTATATGTGATAGTAGCCATTAGACTTACATGGTTGTTGATGACTTCAAATGTAGCTAGTATAACTGAGAAACTAATATTTGTTGTTTATTTAATTTTAACTAACAAATAATCACACACAACTAGTGACTGGTATTACATAATGCATATGTGGGATATGATATTATAAGTGTGAATAAGTGTACATTTTTTAGTTTAAAATAAGCCTTAGTTTTTGAACACCTTTCTTCTTTGTATCTAGCACATTTTTAGGAGGTAGAGCTATTTCTTCGAATAAGACACAGAGAATACCTACCTTAAGGGAGTTTATATGTAGGGAGGTGAAATGGAAAATAAATAGGCACTGTGTCTGGTAATGATAAACACCACAAACAAAAACGGTAAAGCAAGGTAATGTACTAAAAAGAGTCTGTGAAGCATTTTGTATATGTGAAGGCAAGGAAAGTTTTGCTGTTAAATTGACATTTGACTATAGACTTCATCAAAGTTACAAGAGGAAGCCAAGTTGATATCTGGATAAAAACAAAAACAAAAACAATTCTGGACAAATGGGATAAGAGATACAAGGTCTTACTGCAGACAGACTCTAAGGAAGGTTCTATGATAGACAATTCCTGATATTTATGCCACATGTGATTTATACACAGGCAAGACAAAACTTGCTTTATCAATAGAATAATGCTTCCTGATTGAATGTCATTTCTGAAATTAAGTTGCAAAGAGCTATAATAACTATCCAGCTGGAAGAGGTTCTTTTTTTTACCACTTTGATGAAACAAATAGCTGTTTCGGGAATTATCATGTGGTTAGAAATAGAGGACAGTGTCCAGAAAACAAATCATCTAGGAACAGCAGTGCAGCCTCTCACTGACAATTCTCAAGAACTGTGGTCTTCTGGCCAACAGGATGCAAGGAACTAATTTCTTCCATAACCACAAGAATTTGGGAGAAGATATTTCTCAAATCAAGCCTCAGAGAAGACTGCCATCCCAAATGAAACCTTTATCCAACCTTGTGAAGCCCTGAAGAAGAGGACCAGTTAGGTGAAGCTTGGACTCCTGACCTTTGAAGACTATAAGCTATTAAATGGATGTTGTTCTACACCAATAAGGTTGTGCTGATATTGTTATTCTGAAAGAGGTAACTAATTCAGTCTTTAGAGCATACTTGAAAGTCACAAAGCAAAATGGTAGTGAAAGAATTCACAGAGAAAGAAATCATTTAGAAAACAAGCATTAATTTAATGTAAAAGAATGTTATTAGGAGTAAGGTATAAGAATCTGGAGTGTTTTATTCAGACGTTTATAATGTACATTTGGAAGAGTCTGAACAAACACTGAGTGAAGAAGAAATGATGGTAGGCCAGACATAGTATGAAGAAGACCTGTAGTGGCTATCAAAGTAAAATGGATAAAAAAATGAAGATGCCCTTGACCAAAGTGATACCAGTGAAATTTTTTAAAAGTGGACATATTTTGGATATGCTTGGAAATGTGGCACAAAAATTTGCTATCACTGATGAATTAAGATATGGCTTATGAAAGAAATAAAGCAATTTTAATAACTCTAAAATTTTTAGGTTTCCAGATTTATACATCAACTTTCATTTAGCTTATTTATTTGTAATTCTTTTAGTGATACAATCAGGCAAAAGTATATATTTTTTATTTTTAAATTCATTTGAATCAGTCTTTGTCTGCCCACTGTATGTCTGAGTAAAGTAAATGGCTCCTGTATTTAAAAATAAATACAGATTGGGCAGGTATATTGAAACTCTATTATCAACCTTTTTATTATACTTTTTCAATTTACTTCATTTTAGTGGAGTTTACTAACATAAATTCTATAGATATTAGCCATAAATATAAACATAAAGGATGTGAATTTATCATTATGATTCATCATTGAGGAAAACAACAAATGCAATGAAACTATTAGGTTTTTATTTGTTAATTAATTATAATTTTCCAGATAAATTACATAATTTTTTCTATTTTCTGTTAATACCTAGATATTTATCTTCACATTGTATTTTAAAACCAAATGAATGCAAAATCTAAGATAAAAAAGAAAAAGAAAAAGAAATGTCCCTTCTATGCCTCTTTTGGGCAATGCTGTGGCTCAAAGGACTAGGACGCCAGCCCCATATGCCAGAGGCGGCAAGTTCAAACCCAGCCCCCGGCCAAAAACTGCAAAAAAAAAAAAAAAAAGTAGATTATATACATGTATTTAGTATATGTACATTCACTAAAACAAAAAATTGGGCAGCGCCTGTGGCTCAAAGGAGTAGGGCGCCAGCCCCAAATGTCGGAGGTGGCAGGTTCAAATCCACCTCCAGCCAAAAAAAAAAAAAAAAAAAATTGAAGTATATACCACCAAATTATATAATAGATTAAATTTTTGCCTTGATTTTTTCTGATCTTGTATTATTTTAGTTTATCTTTCTATTTCCCTCATATAAAAAATAAACTATATTTTCAGTAATAGAAAATTGACTAATTAGAATTAGACAATTAGAAAAATTGTTAATAGAAAATAAATAACATCATATCCTTCTAAACAGGCATATTTAAAATCAATCTTCCAAGTCTTATTTCAGCCCAGCAACCTCAAAAATGGACATAAATTCTAGTGCTAACTTACTGGTAACTTATGAATGGTTTTTCTTTTTTCATCATACAAGAGTCACTTCTATTACGAATTTCTTCTGGGATCACTTTGGATTTCTTCTTGAGAAACCCTCATAAAAATGCAATAGATCCAAGTACAATAACATCTGTAAATTATCTACAATAAAATATGTGTAATACATTTTTTATGAATTATTCCCTGAATGAATATGTAACATCACTTTATCTTTGGTCTACTTAGCATGACAACAGCTTTAAATAACTCACTCATGACTATTGCAGAACAGTTTTCACTTCCTTAATAATGACTAAGCACATTGGAATCCAAAATGATATTGTTTACTGTATGGCCTTTTGAAGATCAGTAGCTCTCAACTCTATAAATTCCGATGTTAAGAAAATGAGGGAAACATTTCTATCCATTGTATCCCAAATATGTGTAAGAATGTATTAATTACCTAGAAATGCCAGAGTGGTAAATTGTTAAATCATTTAATTATGGATATAAATAGATTATTCTGAAGGGTTCGTACAATGAGAGAGAGTATCAGTGTAATGCATTATATAAGGTTATGATGATGGGGATGAATTAGGCTATTTGTTTTTTATGGGCTAAAATTACATATTAAGAATATGTCATATTAATGGAAAAACATTTTGCTAAGTGTTATAAAGTTTCACAGAAATAATTCAAATCACAACCTTCTAAGAACAATTTTTACAAAAGGTAATGAGTTGCATCCCGTTCTATATTTCAGGATCTCCTAAATGTAATATTCCCTGGAAATTTCTTGCATAATTCCTTCTCTAGCAACATGTGGAATAATTCTCAGCCATTATTTGTATACCGTGCTTTTCTTTAGATCACTTTCCTCTTTATTTTTAAAAGTAATTGTACATGATGCTAACAGAAATTGGGAACTACAGGTACTCAGTCTAGAATAGTTGTACTGTTGCTATTTCTTCTTCAGTCAGGATACTGCAGTCCTGACAGCCACTTGGAATGCACTACCACATGGTGAGTAGTAAACTAGATACTTCTGCTATGTAATCTCACTTACCATTTACAAAATAAACCGAAAGCGTGGATTGGAATAAAACAGTTGACAGAAAGTATGATAATGAAGAAGTGATGGTGATGAGTTTAATCAGTCTTTCCCTAAATGTGGTGTATGAAACTTCTGATGTAGAACCATCTGTGGTGGTGTTTAGAACTTCAGATTCAGAGTAAATTATTGCCTGAGGTTTGCACATCTGCATTTTAAATAAAAATACACGTTGTCCTGCACAATAACATTTGAAGTGAATTGAACTGGGCTGTCTAGGAATATAGAATATTTGTAAACTAGATTTTATAGTTTCATAATATTACCTTCCTGAACTTCCTTGTTCTTTACGGTTTTAAGACTAACTTGAAATTAGAGTCTCATAAATGGGAAATGAAGAAACGAATGTGGGTTTAAGAAATGTAGAGTTTTCTACCAAAATCCCATGGATTTAAAATACTTAAAAAAAACTTATTTTGCTATGAAAATATCATGTAATTGTAGATAATATGCAAAAAATCATCTTTCTCAATTATAATGAAAGAATAAGTAAAAAGTGTATTATTTTGAAGCAGCAGACTTCTTTAATAAGAGATTTGTTCTGTCTTTATATTCAAATGAGATTTGTTTCTCTCAAGATAGAAAGAATATACTAATGTGCTCTTTCCAGAAAGAGGTTATCAAGTGTTTACTTAGAAGTTAAAAGCTTTCTTCAAGTAAGTGCTTAAAAAACATATCCTAGTATAGAATGCAGATAAAACCACAACAGCCAACCTCCCTTTTTTCTACCGCCTCCCTAAACCACTTTGCCAAATCCTCCATGACTTCACAGAAAATAGTTTGAAAATCATCCCTTTCAATACACAAACAAAATATTTTTTTTTCAACATATATATACACTTAATGAGAACAGGTTACATGGGAAAGGTGTAAGACAGTATGATGCTGCTTATTCTTCAACAAAGCATAAAACTGCCTTTAAAGTATAATACTAAAAACAAACAAAAAATGCATATCTGAAGCAAATTCATGCCCTTTGCTACCATTTTTTCTCTATGATCTCAAGAAGATTTTTCAACTTTTTTTTTTAATCAAATGGCACACTTGAATCTACAGTTAAACGTGATGGCACACTTAGATTATGTTAATAAAAAAAAGAATGATTAAAAAAATACTTACTATGCTTTGAACTTCTTTTGAAAATAAATTAAATCATGATCTTTAAAAATTTTCATGGCATACCAGTTGAAAATCTCTGATCTAGAAGATAACGAATATTTGAATATAAAAGAAACTCAATTATTATATAATAACTATAGCCAAGGGTACTTTCTCACGAATGTTTAATATGAAATTTATTTTGACTCTGCCTCCCCAGAACAGCCTGACCTGGCAGTGTCATTCATTTTTTCACACTCAACTCCAAGTCGTTTGACTTATCTAAGCGTCTACAAGAGAGAGAGAGAAAAAAAAAGTATTTTCAGGTGGAAATTAAAGTCTAAAAATTAGGTAATAATGGGATTAAAAATAACTGTAGGGGGAAAAATCAAAATAGTGGGCTAGAAACATCCTTACTAGCCACTCGCAGTGAAGCAGAGAAAAGAAAACTCCAACTACCTCTGCCCCAGTGAACCCTCTCAGGGACATCACCCAGTGAAGCAGTGGTGGAGGACAGGAGCCAGTGAGCAGTTGTGGAGCTGAGGAAATCCAGGGCGAGTGCTTGGAATGTTTGGGGACCAGCCAGCCAGCCTGTCCAAAGAACTGGGGACAGGGAAGGGCTACCCTGCAGTTTTTGGATTTGGGGCTAAATCTGCTCATTGGAGTGGCCTTGAAGGCTTAAAAGAGTGGGAGGACTTAAACAGTATCCTGCTGGATTATATACCAGGTGGGGTGTATCTCCCCTTGGCTTGGCTCTAGTTGGGACTGCCATTGTGGAAAGGCTATGTGGGAGAAACAGTCCACAGGGTCCTAGTGCATGGCTGGTTCTGGCGGGTTTGCTGAGACTGGATGATATGAGGAGCCCTGGAAATAGTTGTGAGGAGGCACTGTGTGACATGCCCCCTTAGAAACTTGGTGAGAACTTTAGGACCCTATCGCACAGATATTGAATGCAGAACAAGCTACCAGGACCTGATGGAGACCAACTAAGCCAGGAAGACAGGATCTGATCTCCTCTGCAACTAAGAAAGTGGATTCAAGCCCTGATTTTTCAGGGCGAAACAGCATATGTTCTCCATCTCCTATCACCATAGCACCACCTGGTTTCACATACATATATTTCTTTGTTTGGTTGTATTTGCATTGTTTATTTTTCATTTCTTCAACAACAAGGGCTCCTCCATTGTTGCAATGATTTTTCAGTCCCTGTTTTTCTCTTTGATTTTTATTTTTCTCCTTTTCTTCTCTCTTTTAATAGAGATTTTCCATCTTTCCTCATCTTTCTCACATATATTTCTCATACAAAAATTAAGATATCTTTTCTTTATCTTATAAAATTGTATTTTTAATAATCTTTATTTATTTTCTTTTTTCTTTTTTTTTTGGAGTGCTAGAAAGTCATGGCATTGGTCTGGCTGAGGGGGGGGTTATAATATTTTTCTGTTTCAAGGAAGTTAAGAGCTTATGGTCTAGCTCAGGCCTTGGGAAAGACAAGATTGGCAGGCCCTCACTGTGACATACTGCTAAAACTTTAATTAATTTTTGCTTTTTTAAAAATTTATTTTTCCATATTTGCTGGATGTTGGGTCTTGATATGCCAGGCAGATTACGAGCTTCTGAGTTCAAGAGAACTGATCAGTCCAGAACCCCAAAGGCCTCAAGTTATAGATGTGGTAATACCATCCTGTTGAACAACACCATTTCCCTACTTTCACCCCTGTTCTTTTCTTTTCTTTTTATTTTTTAAATTCTTTTTCTCTTCTTTTTCCCTGTGGCTTTTTACCCTCCTCTTCCTTTTGGTCTTATACCAAATGCCACTTAAAAACCTAAGCTCTAAAACAAAGTAATTTAAAGCAAAGGAAGTAGTGAGAAGGAAAAAGTAGGGGAAGGAAGTGAACAAGAAGAAAAAACACATGAGGAGGAACCAAATAAAAATTCCAGCAACAAAAAAAGCAAAGAAGAACAAGCTCACTCCCACCCCTAGACAAGGAAAGGTAAGCCACTCCCACACAGGGGATTCCACCACTAGAGATAACAGAGAGGGAATTTAAAATATGGATGAAAAAGGCAATAAGTGAATTAATGAGAAAGTGGAAAACAGAACAAAAAAAAGGATGAAAGATGAAGATTATAGAAAGGATATGGTGGAGCTTAAGGAATTGAAAGACTTGATAAGGGAAATAAAAGGCGTAGTAGAAAGTTTCAATCACAGATTAGACTAAGGAGAATAAAGAATCTCAGAACTTGAGGATAAAGCTCTTGAGCTAACCAAGGCAGTTAAAGAAGGAGAAAAGAAGAGAAATAAAGCAGAATATTTGCTCAGAGAATTGTGGGACTTTAGAAAGCATTCAAATATATGAATTATGAAGATTCCTGAAGGGGAAGAAGATTGTCCCCCAAAGAACTGAAGCCCTACTAGAGGATATCATAATAGAAAACTTTCCAACTATCACTAAAGATTATGAAACACTCCTTATAGAGGAATATCAAATTCAAAGTCATCTTAACTTAAACAGAGAATCTCCAGAATATATTGTAATTAATCTGTCCAAAGTGAAGACAAAAGAGAAAATTCTCCAAGCAGCCAGGAGTAAGGGCCAACTGACCTAAAGGAAAGCTCCTTCACGGTGATAGAAGACTTCTCAAATGAAACTTTCCAAGACAGAAGAGTATGGTCATCTACCTTTAACTTTCTTAAACAAAAAATTTTCATCCCAGAATTCTATATCCTGATAAACTAAACTTCAAAGTCAATGGATAAATCAAATCATTTACTGATATGCAAACACTGAGGCAATGTACCACACATGACCAGCTCTATAAGCAACACTTAGACCTGTTCTCCACGCTAACCATCACAATGGACACTAACAAAGTATACACCCAGAAACCATAGGAAAAACATAGCTTCCACAAAGGCAGAAAAGATCAACTAGCAACAGATTTTCACAAAATAAAACAGTTACTTCAATAAATGTTAATGGCTTGAATACTCCCACTGAAGAGGCACAGGAGTGGCTGGTTGGATAAAAAAACACAACCTATCCATATTTGTCTCCTAGAAATATACCTAAGCTAGAAAGACAACACAAACCTCAGGGTAAAGGGATGAAAAACAGTATTTCATGCCAATGGAAATCAATGAAAGGAGTTGCAATCTTATTATCAGATATGAGGATTTAACGTAACTGAAGTTAGAAAAGACAAAGATGGTCACTAGATTCTGGTAAAAGGAACAACATAATAAAAGGACATTTTAATCCTACATATATATGTACACAACAATTCTACATATGTATGCACATAATACTATATATGTATGCATGCAACTTAAGTTTTCCCAAATTTATGAAACCTACTTTGATTGATCTAAGCCAGTGGTTATCAACCTTCCTGATGGTTGATGGCGAACCTTTAATACAGTTCCTGTGGGTTGAAACCCACAGGTTGAGAACTGCTAGTCTAAGCAATATGATATCACATAACACCATAATAACTGGGGACATTAACACCCCTCTGGCAGAACTGGTCGGTTCCTCTAAAGAGAAACTAAACAAAGGGACATAACCATGACACTAGGAGAAATGGGCTTAATTGACATATACAGAACATACAATCCCAAAGCTAAGGAATATACACTCTTCTCATTAGCCCATGGAACATACTCTAAAATAGATGATATTCTGGGCTACAAACCAAACCTCAACAAAATTAAAAGAATTAAAATTATACCTTGTATCTTTTCAGACCACAAGGCAATAGAGGTGGAATTCAAATCCAACAAAAATTTTCATCTCTTTACAAAGGCATAGACACTAAAAAACCTTATTTTGAATGACAGTTGGGTCAAGGAAAAGATAAAGGAGAAAATTGCTAAATTTCTCAAACATTGAAACAAGATGTTGCCAGGTACAGTGGCTCACGCCTGTAATCCCAGCACTGTGGGAGGCTGAGGGGGGAGGATTGCTCAAGCTCAGGAGTTCGAGACTCGCCTGAGTGAAAGTGAGACCCCGACTCATTAAAAAAATGGAAAAACCCAGCTGGGCGCTGTGGCAAGTGCCTGTAATCCCAGCAGCCTTGGCGGCTGAGGCAGCGGGATGCCCAGCCTGAGGTTGCAGTGAGCTCCAACACCACTGCCCTCTGCTCAGGGCACAGGGTGGAACTCTGTTTCAACAAAAAAATAAATAAATAAATAAAAAACAAGATGCTACAAGTTACCAAAACCTATGGGATTCTGCAAAGGCAGTTCCAAGAGGGAAGTTTATCACATTAGAAGCTTACATCCAAAAAACAAAAAGAGAGAACATCAACAACCTAGTGAATCATCTTAAGGGAATGGAAAAGGAAGAACAATTTTATCTCAAACATGAGAGAAGAAAAGAAATAAACTAAATTAATTCATAAATAAATGAAATTGAAGACAAAAGAATCATTCAAAAAATCAATGAAACAAAAAGTTGGTTCTTTGAAAAAATATACAAAATTGGTAAACTTTTGTTCAGATTAACCCAAAACATTTTCATAAAAACATATTCTCTTACATACTCAGAGTGAAATCAAGAGTCTTTTAAGTTGAAAGTTTATCAGATACACAGTTTCACAACAAATTATCCAGATGTTTTTCCTACAGCAACATTGAAAAAAGATGTCAAATAAGTATTAAGACGTGATAGCTTATTATTCTCCTATCCTGCCAAAATATTTTTAAGGCCCATGTTACAGTCATCATAATTAAAAATCTCTGCATTACTAATTTGAAGAAATAATTAACATAAATATTTAATATTGGCAAATTAGTTAAAATCTAATTAAAAAGTATGTGTATGTGTATAGGGATACTTTTATATAGTAACATATGCTATAAAATTTATTTTATTTTTATAATATATGTGTCTATATTTCCATATTTAAACTTTTCATAAATAAAAGTAAATTTATACCATAAGGCTTAAATATAAAATGTTCTGATGTATTCTCTAAGAGAAAATAATTGCTACAGTATGTAGAATCCTTTAAGACAAAGTTATTACTTAATAATCACAAGTGTACCTTATTGGATAGCAAAAAGAAAAAGAAAAGGAAGTATATACTCAGTATAATGTCAGAATACAGGATTGCATTTGTTACTCAGTATTACAATGAACTTAAAATATACTTACAATAGCTACCTAAAGAAGAAAGCATATGCTTTCTACCTAATTCTAAAAAATATGGACACTATAGCTAACAGCTGCCAATGATGCCCTCTTTCAAGAGAGTACTGCTTAAGAAAACCATACTCACAGGACCATAGTAGAGCTGACCTATTTGTAATGCCTGTGATGGTCATGTATCAAAAATATATCCATAAAAAACTAGAATTACAAAGCCAGAACTGTTTCTTTAGTCACTTTCTGGCAATTTTCAGTGTTTTTAAGAAATGTCTTCTTTTCTGAGTCTAACCAGGAGAATCATTTCAGAGCTGGCCCAATAGACACCTAACTAAATACTTTTTTCCTGGAATGTGATTATAAGGCCTCTTTTATGGACAAAAGAAAGCTAATCTTGCTATTTTATTCTTTGAGTAAGGCAATTTTAAAACCCAAAATAAGAGATTGAAGACCAAGTCTTATTTGATAGTTCAATTTGTAGTTACAGGTAGTAAGGGAATAAATTAAGATCTGGGCACTTATCACAGAAAGCAGTAGGTTATTTCCACAATTAAGTGACAGAAACCCAAAGTCACATTTTAATAAAAAAAGAAAGAAAGAAAGAAAAGTAACAACGCTTTTGAGTAGTTTTCTTTTAGGAATTAGAATAGTATAGTGTAGAATGTTAAAATTCTAATTATTTCCCAAAAGATGATTTTATCATTGTGAGCTGAAAAATACAGTTAGTCATAATAACTATAGATGCTAGCAGTATAGGGCAAAGTGATTCTTTTAACATAATACAGAATATGATGAAAAAAGAAAATGTTCGTACAGAAACCGTATTGCCTAAATTCTGTATTAGACTTAAATTTTCCAGATGCCAGTCCATTTTATACTTTATATCGAATTCATAGTTAAGAATTTGTTTCAGGAAATGAGACTAAATTGGATGAATTTTCCATTATTCATATAATATTTAATATTCAGAAAATTAGTTTAATATTACATATATTATTATATTTTATATAGTTCTATAATTGAAGCCAGAATATTTTTCTATATTCAATATTATTTGCTATTAAAGATATAACAAATTGATATAGCTTGATGAATATGACTTTTTTAAGACTCAGCTCTGATAGGCTGGTTGCATTTGCTCAATTTTTATCAGTACAATGAATTATCATATAAGTTTCTCTGTAAATTTGAAATAATTTCAATTCAGTTTAAACTAATTTTAAAAAACAAGAAAAAAATAGCATACTATTTTATTTTAAAGTATTTGATGGTATTTAATACTATATAAAATTTGCTTTAAAGGAAAAAAAATTTTTTTCTGCCTCTCTCATCCTGACTACTTACTTTTAATCAATACTGAATGTCAAATTTATTGTTAGGAGATTTCATTACTGTTTGTTTCTCTATTCTTTTCTGTATCAAGTTATTCAATTATGAAAAAGCAGATCAGCTCATAGACTGATTCATTGCACTAAACCAATTATCTGGGTTCAGTCCTTATTGTACCCATGACTCTTTTCTCTAATATTTCGTAAATTTAATTATCCATCAGATCTTTTTCGCTTTTGTGTGTTTCACTTGTTTAGAGATAATTTTATCTTCACTAGAAGTTTTAAATATAGTACAGAGGGGCTTCATGTACTTTCACTCAGTTTCTTCTCTTAGTTTTTATCCTATATTACTCAAATATTACATCAGAACTAGGCAATTTGCATCAGTAACATGTGTGTTCAGAGTTCTCTGAAGTTTGTACTGTGTGTAGATTCTTGTAGATACAAAGACAAACAAGATGAATAACTGGTCTATCATCACAAAGCTTTCTCTTACTTTATACACATCCCCTCTCACTCTCCTCAAAACCTTTTATTATCTCCAACACACTAATTTATTCCCTTTGTCTATAATTGTGTCACTTGAAAATGTCATATTAATTGAATCTCACAGTGTGGGATCTTGTTAGATTGGCTTTTTGCATTCAGGATAATGTTCTTGAGATTTTTTTTTTTTTGAGACAGAGCCTCAAGCTGTTCCTCTGGGTAGAGTGCTGTGGCATAGCTCACAGCAACCTCCAACTCCTGGGCTCAAGCGAGTCTCCTGCCTCCACCACCCAAGTTGCTGGGACCACAGGCGCCCACCACAACGTCTGGCTATTTTTTTTTTTTTTTTTTGGTTGCAGCCATTATTGTTGTTTGGCAGGCCCAGGCTGGATTCAAACCAGCCACCTTAGGTGTATGTGGCTGGCGCCTTAGCCACTTGAGCCGCAGGCGCCCAGCCAAGATCTGACATGAAGGCTATGTCGACCAGTTTGACAGAAGTATTTCAGGTTGCATGTGAAAACCCCACACTGTACCCTAGAAGTGCATTAATGTACATAGTTACCATTCAATAAAAAAAAAAAGTCTGAAAAAAAAAGATTTGTCAGTACTAAGAGTTTCCTCCTATTTCTGCCTAAGTTGTATATCATGGAATGAACATTTGAAAGGTGACAGAATCATTGACCTGTTCTGGGGCATTTTGGTAGTTTTCTTGTTATGGCTATAAATAAGTCTGCTGTTAACATTCATGTACAGTATTTTGTTGGAATAAGGTTTCATTTCTTTGGTATAAATGGTCGAGTATATAATTATTGGGTTATGTGTTAGGGTGTGGTTTTTACACTGCTAAACTGTTTTCTAGAGAGCTGTGTCATTTAGTAATCCTACCAGTAACATAGGGTAAATCTAGTTTCTCTGTATTCTTTCCAACATTTGGTGTTATCATTGCTTTTGGAAGGGGAGTAGCATTGCTGTTGTGAGCTGTGTAGTGACAGTTCATTGTGGTCTTAGTTTGCATTCCCCTTTTGGCTAATGTTCCTCACTTCTTCCTGTGTTTCAATGCATCATCTTTAGTGAACTAGGAAAATAATTCTTCTATTATCAGTTTTCTAACTGGATTTTTTCTATCATTTTCTCCCATTATTCCCTTTTATATTTTATAATAATTCCGAAAGGTGCATTTGTTACTCTTAAAGCTTTCTAAATTTTTTCGAAATTTCAGACTATGATGGGAGTATAATGTTTCTGTTATATAATTGCTTGTGTATTGCTTGTGCACATTTGTAAGTGCACTCATAACCCAAAGAGTGTGCATTATACCCAGGGCTATGAATGTGCCCAGACCTTTCTGCTCCCCACCTATCTGCTTGATTTCTGGTCTGAGTGTTTTGTCCTTATGTGCACACGAGTGTTGAGCAATTAGTTTCAATTTAATAGTGAGTGCCTGTGGTGTTTGTTATTCCATTCTTGTAATACTTTCCTTAGAAAAATGGTATCCAATTAATGCAGGTTAAAACAAGAGGTATTAGTTCACCATTTTTTATAGCTAAGTAGTTAGTACTCTATAGTGTACATATACCATACTTTATTAATCCACTCTTCAATCAATGAGCAGCTGGGGTAATCCACATATTTGGAATTGTGAATTGCACTGCTATAAATATTTGAGTACAGGTGCATTTTTTAACAAAATGTCTCTTTTTGTTTTTTTACTTTGATAAATATCCAGGAGTGAGTGAGCATGCTGGATCAAAGTATAGGTTTACTTAGGCTCACTGAAGTAGCTCCATGCTACTTTCCATAGAGGTTGTACAAGTTTTGGTGTTCCTGTTTCTCTGCATCCACACAAGCACTTTTGAGGGACTTTTTTTTTTTTTAAGAGTCATTCAAAAGTAGAATATAAACGTCTTAACACAATAACTAAGAAAATGACATGAAGGCTAAGTTAGCCAGTTTCTTGAAAATATTTCAAATTTTATATGAAAACACCACACTGTAACCCATGATTGCATTAATGTGCACAGCTATGATTTAATTTTAAAAAAAAAGAATGTTAAAAAGAAGTGGAGACAATGGGCAACCTTGTCTGGTTCCTGATCTGAGTGGAAATGATTTCAATTTAACTCTATTCAATACAACATTGGGTGTGGGTTTGCTGTAGATTGCCTCTATCCATTTAAGAAATGTTCCTTCTTTACCAATTTTCTTAAGTGTTCTGATCATGAATGGATCCTATATATTATAAAAAGCTTTTTTTTGCATCAATTGAGAGAATTATATGGTTTTTGTTTTAAATTTATTTATGTGATTAATTATATGTATAAATTCACATACATTGAACCAGCCTTAAAACCTTGGGATATAACCCACTTGGTCATAGGGTATAATTTCTTTGATGTGTTGCCAGTTTCTCTTTGTTACAATCTCATTGAATATTTTCACATCAATATTCATTACTGACATTGGTCTATAATTTTCATTTCTTGTTAGGTCTTTTCCTGGTTTGGGGATCAAGGTGATGTTTGCTTCATAGAATGTGTTAGGTAGTATTCCTTATTTTTCTATATTTTGGAAAAAGTTGAGTAATATAGGTCCTAGATCCTCTTTAAATGTTTGGTAGAATTGTGATTTGAAGCCATCAGGTCCCAGGCTTTTCTTTTTAGGGATATTTTGTATAGCTGATGCTATTTCTGAACTTGATATAGGCCTGCTCAACATTTTCATTTGATTCTGGCTAAGTCTTGGAAGGTGGCATGTTTCTAAGTATTGGTGAATTTCCTTCATATTTTCATATTTTTGAGATTAAATTTTCTTATAATATTCATTAATTATTTTTTGAATTTCTGAGGAGTCCATTGTTATTTCATCATTACCATTTCTGATTATGAAATTAGAAATTTTACTCTTTTTTTCCTGGTTAGGTTAGCCAAAGGTTTATCTATTTTATCGATCTTTTCAAACAAACAACTTTTTGATTTATTGATCTGTTGTATAATTCTTTTATTATCAATTTCATTTAATTCTGCTCTAATTTTTATTATTTCTCTTCTTCTGCTGGGTTGGGGGTTGGAATGTTCTTCCTTTTCCAGTTACTTGAGATGTCGTTTTAATTTGTTAACTTTCCCTCTTTCCATTCTCTTGAGGAAAGCTTGCAGTGCTATAAATTTTCCTCTTAGGACTGCCTTTGCAGTATCCCACAGGTTCTAATAATTCATGTATTCATTATTGTTTTGTTCCAAAAATTTGGTAGTTTCCTTCTTATCTCATGTCTGAGCCAGCTATCATTTAGCAAAAGGTTATTTGGCTTCTATGTTTTTCTATACATATGCAGATTCCTGTTGTGACTGAGTTCAACTTTTATACAATGATGGTCTGAGAAGATGTAAGGAATAATTTCTATTCTTTTAAATTTGCTGAGGTTGGACTTATGACCTAAGATATGATCGATTTTGGAGCATGTTCCATGGGCTTATGAGAAAATGTGTATTGAGCTTTGTTAGGATGAAATGTTCTGTAGATGTCTATTAAATCCAAAAGTTGAATGCTTAAGATTTAATCCAAAGTTTATTTGCTTAGCTTCATATGGAAAGATCTATCCAACACTGCCAAAGGAGTGTTAACATCTCTGACTATTACCGAGCTGGAATAAATCAAGTTGCTCATGTCAGTTAGAGTCTTTCTTATAAATTGAGGCACATCCTGGTTGGGTGCATAAATGTTAATAATTGAAATCTCATCATATTGAGTATTATCCTTACAAATATAAAGTGACCATCCTTATCTTTCCTTAATTTTGTGGTTTAAAATCTATTGTATCTGTGAATAAAATTGCAACACCTGCTTTTTTCTGATTTCCATTTGCATGAAATATAGATGTCCATCCCTTTATCCTGAGTCTATATTTATCTTTGAAGGTAAGATGAGATTCTTGTATGGAGCAGATATCTAGCATGATTTTTTGTATCCAGTCAGTCAACCTGTGCCTCTTTAGAGGACAATTTAAGCCACTCACATTAATTGATAATATTGATAAGCCTGTTAGAATTTGGCATATTGAGTTTTTTGAATGTCCAGTGGACATTTTTAATCCTTTTGCCACTGTGGAAGTTGGAATTTGATCAAAAGTTTCTGAGTGAGTTTACTTTTGTGATGGAGGATTGTGCTGATCATTATTGAGGATATATCTGAAAATATACTGGAGAGCTGGTTTAGTTATGGCAAATTTCTTCAACATGTGGATGTCATTAAAGTATTTAATTTCTCCGTCATAATTGAAACTCAGTTTAGCTGGATACAGGATCCTGGGTTGGAAGTTCCTTTGTTTTAGGAGATTTAAACTGATGATTTCCCTCTTCTAGCTAGAAAGGTTTTAGCAGAGAGATTTGCAAGCATGCAAATATTGTTCCCCTTGTAAGTTATGGTTTTCTTATGTCTGGCTCCTTTCAGACTTTTCTTATTCATTTTAACTTTAGTGAAGTTAATTACAAAGTGTCTATGAGTTGTCTTATTTGAGGTGAGTCATGCTGGGGTTCTGAAACTGTCTTCTATCTGCATTTCAGAATCTCTTGGCATGTCTTGAAAGTTCTTCATAATCTCATGGAAATAGGCCTCTGTGCTTTGCGAAGCAACTTTTTTTGCCTTCAGGAATTCCTATAAGGTGAATATAGTTTTCTTCAAATTATCTCAAAGCTCTCTGAGAGAGTGATCCATTTTTGCTCTCCATTTCTCTTCCTCTATGAGCACTTGGGAGCGTTAAAAGCTTTATCTTTAATATCAGAAATCCTTTCTTCTGCTTGCTCCATTCTCTTACTGAGGGATTATTCTGTATTTCTCAGATCTTTGAGAGCTGCAAATTCTTGTCTCAGTGTGTCAAAATCTTTGATGATTTTGTCTTTGAATTCTTTTTTTCTTTGTAAGTGCAAATAGTTCTTTTTCTTTTTATTAAATCATAGTTGTACACATTAATACTATCATGGGGTACAGTCTGTTGTTTCCATATATAATTTGAAATATTCTCATCCGGTTGTCCAACATAGCCTTCATGTCATTCTCATAGTTGTTGTGTTAAGACACTTATATTCCACATTTAGAAAGAGTCACATGTACCCTTATAGGATAGATCATAGGCATGATCCCAACAACTCCCCTCCCTTCACCCATCGTCCCCCTCCCCTCCCCTCCCTCTCCCCTTTCCCTGTATTCTTGGGATAATGTACTCAACCCTACTATGACACTAATAGTTAGCTATCTTAGGAAAGCTACAATTCATTAAATTCTTTTTTTTCACTAACATGATTTTATACATTCATTCATTCATTAACTTATTTTTATTTTCGTGAGTTTTTTTAAATTAAATGATACCTGTATACATCAATGCAAACATGGGGTACAGTATAGTGTTTTCATATACAATTTGAAATATTTTCATCAAACTAGTTAATATAGACTTTGTCTCATTTACTTACTTATTGTGTTAAAACATTTATACTCTAGTTCTAGAAAAGTTCACTTGTACTCTTGTTAGACAGACCATATAGGTGACCTTTCCAGTCACCTTCCCACCACCCATCTGCCCTTCTCCCCTCCTCTCCCCCACCCCCTCCCCATATTCCTGGGCTAGATTTAGGCTGTAGCTTTCATTTGAGAACTATAAATTAGTTTCATAATAGGGCTGAGTACATTGGATACTTTTTCTTCCATTCGTGTGATATTTTGCTAAGAAGAACATTTTCCACTTCCATCCATGTAAACATGAAGGAGGTTAAGTCTCCATCTTTCTTTAGAGCTGCATAGTATTCCATGGTGTACATATTAACACTGTTCATTGATCCATTTGTAGATTGATGGGCACTTGGGCTTCTTCCATGACCTGGCAATTACGAACTGGGCTGCAATAAACATTCTGATACAAATATCCTTATTGTAATGTGATTTTTGATCTTCTGGTTATATACCTAATAAAGGAATTGTAGGATCGAATGGCAGGTCAATTTTTAGTTCCCTAAGTGTTCTCCAGATGTCTTTCCAAAAGGAATGTATTTGTTTGCATTTGCACCAGCAGTGTAGAAGTGTTCCCTTTTCTCCACATCCAAGCCAGAAACTCTGGTTTTGGGAATTTGTGATATGGGCTAATCTTACTGGAGTTAGGTGATATCTCAAAGTAGTTTTGATTTGCATTTTTCTAATGATTAAGGATGGTGAGCATTGTTTCACATATCTATAGGCTGCACTCCTATCTTCTTTGGTTAAATTTCTCTTCAACTCCTTTGATGGAATCACTTTTTTTTTTTTTTTTTTTTTGCTAATGTGTTTGAGTTCTCTATGGATTCTGGTTATTCAACCTTTGTCGGAGAAATAGCCTGCAAATATTTTCTCCCACTCTGAGGGATGTCTGCATATTTTACTTATTGTGTTCTTGGCTGTGCAGAAGCTATTTAGTTTGATAAGGTCCCAGTAGTGTATTTTTGTTGTTGCATCAATTGCCCATGGGGTCCATCTCATAAAAAATTCACCCAGGCTGATTTCTTCAAGTGTTTTACCTACACTTTCTTCTAGTATTTTTATGGTTTCATGTCTTAAGTTTAAGTCCTTAATCCAGTGAGAATCTATCTTAGTTATTGGTGAAAGGTGTGGAATCAGTTTCATTCTTCTACAAGTTGCCAGCCAGTTTGCCCAGCACCATTGGTTAAGTAGGGAATCTTTTCCCCACTCAATGTTTTTAATTGGTTTGTCAAAGATGAGGTAACGGTAGGTAGCTGGATTCATCTGTTGGCTTTCTATTCTGTTCCATACATCTACCTCTCTATTTTTGTGCCAGTACCATGCGGATTTAAGCACTAGCGATTTATAGTATAGTCTCAGGTCTGGTAGCATAATTCCTCCTACTTTGTTTTTATTCTGAGTAATGTCTACTATTCGAGGTTTTTTCTGATTCCATATAAAGCGAAGTATTATTTTCTCAAGATCTTTAAAGTATGACAGTGGAGCTTTAATGGGGATTGTATTAAAATTGTATATTGCTTTGGGTAATATGGACATTTCAACAATATTGATTCTTCCTAGCAATGAGCATGGTCTATTTTTCCATTTGTTAACATTTTTGGCTGTTTCTTTTCTCAGAGCTTCAAAGTTCTCCTTATAGAGATCTTTCACATCCTTTGTTAAGTATACTCCCAAATATTTCATCTTCTTTGGCACTACTTTACACGGGATAGAGTACTTGACTGTTTTTTCAGCTTGGCTGCTTTTGGTATATATAAAGGCTACAGATTTATGAGTGTTCTCTTTGTAACCTGTTACGCCACTGTATTCCTTGATTACTTCTAAGAGTTTTTTAGTTGAATCCCTGGTGTTTTCCAGATATACAATCATATCATCTGTGAAAAGTGAATGTTTGATCTCTTCTGTTCCTATATTGATGCCCTTAATTGCCTTTTCTTCCCAAATTGCAGTAGCTAGAACTTGCATTACAATGTTAAATAGCAATGGGGACAATGGGCAACCTTCCTGGTTCCTGATCTGAGTGGAAATCATTTCAATTTAACTACTTTGATTATAATATTGGCTGTGGGTTTACTATAGGTGGCCTCTATCAACTTGAGAAATGTCCCTTCTATACCAATTTTCTTAAGGTTTTTGACCACGAAGGAATGCTGGATATTATCAAAAGCTTTTTCTGCATCAATTGAGACAATCATATGGTCTTTGTTTTTATTTTTTTATGTGGTGAATTACATTTATAGATTTATTTATGTTGAACCATCCTTGAGATCCTGGGATAAAACCCACTTGGTCATGGTGTATAATTTGTTTGATGTGTTGCTGGATTCTGTTTGTTGGGATATTGTTGAATATTTTCACATTTCATTAGTGATATTAGTCTATAATTTTCTTTTCTTGTTGGATCTTTTCCTGGTTTGGGAATCAAGGTGATGTTTGCTTCATAGAATGTGTTGGGTAGTATTCTGTCTTTTTCAATGTTTTGGAAAAAGTTGAGTAATATAGGTACTAGTTTCTATTTAAAGGTTTGGTAGAATTCTGACATGAAGCCGCCTGGTCCTGGGCTTTTCTTTTTGGGGAGATTTTGCATAGCTGATGCTATTTCAGAGCTTAATATAAGCCTGTTCAACATTTCCACTTCTGGCTAAGATTTGGGAGATGGCATGTTTCCAAGTATTGGTCAATTTCTTTCAGATTTTCATATTTCTGGGAATAAAGGTTCTTGTAATATTCATTGAGGATTTTGTGAGTCTCTAGTGGGTCTGTTGTTACTTCATCTTTACCGTTTCTGATTGATGAGATTAGAGATTTCTGTTTTTTTCCTTGGTTAGGTTGGCCAAATGTTTATCTATTTTATTGACCTTGTCAAAGAACCAACTTTTGGATTTATTGATCTGTTCTATAAACCTTTTGTTTTCTATTTCATTTAATTCTGCTCTAATTTTGGTTATTTCTTTTCTTCTGCTGGGTTTGGGATTGGACTGTTCTTCCTTTTCCAGTTGCTTGAGATGTCCCATTCAGTTGTTAACTTCCTCTCTTTCCGTTCTCTTGAGGAAGGCTTGCAGAGCTGTAAATTTCCCTCTTAGGACTGCCTTTGCAGTATACCAAAGATTCTGACAACTCATGTCTTCATTGTCATTTTGTTCTAAAAGTTTGGTTATTTCCTTCTTGATTTTTGGCTCTGACCCATCTATCATTCAGCATAAGATTATTTAGCTTCCATGTTTTTGTATGAGACTGCAGATTCTTGTTGTTACTGAGTTCAACTTTTATTCTATGATGGTATGAGAAGATGCATGAAATAATTTCTATTCTTCTAAATTTACTTAGGTTAGACTTATGGCCTAAGATGTGATTGATTTTCAGTATGTTCCATGGACTGAAGAGTAAAATGTATATTCAGATTTATTTGGATCAAATGTTACATAGATGTCAGTTTGGTCCAAAAGATAAATAGTTAAATTTAAATCCTTGCTAAACTTCTTATTGAAGTATGGATCTGACAGTGCCATAGGAGTATTTAAATCTCTGACTATGATAGAGCTGGGAGAGATCAAGTTGCTCTTGTCTGTTAGAGTATCTCTTATAAATTGAGGTGCATTCTGGTTGGGTGCATAGATATTGATAATTGAAATCTCATCATCTTGGGTATTACCCTTGACAAATATAAAATGGCCATTCTTATCTTTGCTTATTTTTGTTGGTTTAAACTCTAATTTATCTGCGAATAAAATTGCAACACCTGCTTTTTTCTGGTTTCCATCTTTTAAAGTAATATGTGATTCTTGGATGCAAGAGATGTCTGGTCTGAGTTTCTGTATCCAATCAGCCAATCTGTGCCTCTTTAACGGGCAATTTAGGCCATTCACATTGATTGAAATTATTGATCGACCCAGTGAGATAGTCGTCCTTGAGTTGCTCGGAAGTCCAGTAGACATTTTTAATCCTTTTGCCACTGTGGAAGTTGGAATTTGATCAAAAGTTTCTGGGTGAGTTTACTTTTGTAGTGGGGGATTGCAATGGTCATTATGGAGTATAGGTTTGACAATTTCCTGCAGAGCTTGTTTAGTTATGGCAAATTTCTTCAACATGTGGATGTCATTAAAATATTTCATTTCTCCATCATAGATGAAACTCAGTTTAACTGGATATAGAATTCTGGGTTGGAAGTTGTTTTGTTTTAGGAGATTAAAAGTTGCTGACCATCCTCTCTTCTAACTGAAATATTTCAGCAGAAAGATCTGCAGTCGTTCTAATACTCTTTCCTTTGTAGGTTATGGTTTTCTTGCATCTAACTGCTTTCAGAATTTTCTCTTAAAATATTAATTTTAGTGAAGTTAATTATGATGTGCCTGGGGGATGTCTTGCTTAGGTTGAGTTGTGCTGGGATTCTGAAACTATCTGCTGTCTGAATTTCAGAATCTCTTGGCATGTCTGGAAAATTCTTTCAAAATTTCATGAAGAAGAGCCTCTGTGTTTTGTGAGGCAGCTTCATCACTTTCAGGGATTCCTATAAGCCGAATATTAGTTTTCTTCGAATTATCCCAAAGTTCTCTGAGAGAAAGATCCGTTTTTACTTTCCATTTCTTTTCATCTTTGTGCTCTTGGGCTTGTTCAAAAGCTTTGTCTTCAAAGTCATAGATCCTTTCTTCAACCTGTTCCACTCTGTTGTGAAGAGATTCAACTGTATTTTTTAAATCTTTGAGGGCTATCAAATCTTACCTCAAAGTTTCAAAATCTTTGATCATTTTATCTTTGAAATTGTTGAATTCTTGAGTCATCTTTTGAATAATTTCTTGGGACATCTTTTGAATAATTTTTTGAGACAATTTTGAATAATTTCTTGACATTCTAGCTCTTTCCTTTGTTCCATTCTATTAATCTTATTTGCTACCCACATTCTGAACTTGATTACTGTCATCTAAGCCATCCCTTTATGGTTTGGATATTGAGATGTTACTGCCACATCCTTCCTGGGGCGGGGGGTTCATCTTCTCTGGTTATTCCTACTACCGGAGCTTTTCTGCTGACTCCGCCCCATGGAGGATTTACTCCATTTGGCTAGATGAGCAGGTAAGAGGAAGTTTGGTTGGTGGCTCCAGGAGTAGTATTTTACTAGCCTTTTTGGACAAAGTTGGGGGTTGGTGTCTGTACCTTTTCCCCTAGAGCTTTGCCAAGGATGCGTATAATGCTACAGTCTGAGAGCCTGGGGGGCCTGTGTGTCTCTATCTTGTTTATGGCTGGTTTCTGTTCTACCTTAGAGAATCAATTACTCTGGGTTAAGATCTCTACTGTGGAGAAATAGCATTGATTAAGTCACCCCTCCCCTCACTGGTGATGGTTGGGAAAGGAAAACCACACCTTCCCTCAGCCACACCCCCAGGGTATCACTTTAGATAGTTCTCAGGTGATTGGCCCAGTTCAAATGATCTAAGTCAAGTGTCCCTGTCAATATAAGGCTCAAGTGGGGGAGTTCAAATGGTTTCTGGCAACTGAGCAGCAGGGGTCTTCTGGCAGCTCAGGGATGACTCCTTCCGGTGTTCTGTGGGGTCATAAGGACCTACACAGCAAATAAAATATTCCAGGGATGTTGATGCCTCCTACCCCACCTTGTACCTTCATCACACCCAGTCACTGGAGACCCTGCAGGGCTGTGACCCAGTTGCCCATTCAGCGAATGTGGTATGGCTTTGTGTTTGCCAGAATCAAAGTAGAGCCAATACCAGCTCCACTCAGTTACTGTTGTTTGACCCCTGCCAGCAAAGGGAGCTGAGGCTTGACTGTCTCAGGAACTCAGTGACAGCTGGTGAATGTTCCACCTGAAGACAATTTAGGCCAGAGAAAATCCAGGGAGCATCAGAGATTTTCCCTCAACCACCAGTTAATTTGCCCAAATCAAGAGATCCAAACCTATTGACCCGATGGGTAACCACTCTCTGGTTGGAAAGATCACAAGGTCTCCAGCAACTAGATAGTAGGAGTCTACTGGTGGTACAAGTGTGGCTCACTCTGATGCTCTGAGGAGTTAGAAAGGCCCATTCAGTAGACGATTTGGAGTAAGGTGGCTGATGTCTCTTTCCCCTCCTTACTTGCCCTTCGCTGCCAGACTCTGGTAACCTCAGTCTCTGTTAACCCCCCTACCAGTTTCTGTTAATCCAGACTCTGTAATTCAGTCCTGTCCAATAGGCGAGTGGGTTGGGGTTTTGTGCCTACCAGTGTCCATGTTAAGTCAATGAGTCCATCAGGGTTTTGTGCCTACCAGAGTCCAAGTAATGTCAATGCCTTCTCCACTCAGTGACCACTCTTTGTCGCCAGCCAGCAGAGATAGCTGAAGTCTATCTGCCTCAGGCACTCAATGGGACCTGGAGAATATTCCACTTGGGCTCAATCTAAACCTGGAATTTATTTTCTTGAAGTCATGGTTTGCCTCGGTGGGGAAGATGTGCGTTTATCTATCTTTTCTCTTAGCTTGTCTTCCCACCTTCAGCTTTGTTAGGTTCTTCTGGCAGTTGTCTCTCTCCCAGAACTGAAGTTTATGTTGAAAGCTAGCTCCAATCAGCTCTCATCCCCTGTTCCTCCATATACTTATTGAATGTGAAAAGGGTAGTTAGGGAATATAGCCAACCTGAGGATTTAGAAAGTAAAAAACACATTGAAACGAAGCGGACAAATAAACAGACTAAAATGCTACCATGCACACAAGCACATGGATGCCCAGACACTCAGAAACAAGTAAACAAAACAGACAAAAAAGAAAACAAAACAAAAGACAAACAAACAAACAGAGAAAAAAAAAGAGGTAGTAATAATAAAAGATAACCACAAAAATGTTGGTCATAAAATGATAGAGAAAAATAGCAAAAATAACAAAGAAGAAAATAAAAAGAAAAAAGAAAACTAAAAAGAAAGAAAAAAAAAGAAAAGGAGGTCACCACTAAGAAAAATACTGTTCTTTTGAATATATACAAACAAACCCCTCTATCAATGGGGTGGTGTTCCAGTTTAAAGGAAATATAATTATGCTGCAATATACTTTCTAGACAGCAGGTGGCGCTGTGAGTAGTCCCATGCTAAAACCAAAATAAAGACAAAAGAAAAAGAAAAAAGAAAAGAAAAGAAAATCTTTGCTGGCAGGTTGCTCAGATTCTCCCTACAACAGTTCCCACAAAGTTTTGGGCATCTTGGATTAGCTTCAGATGTTGGATGGCTGGCTGCAGGTCAGAACGAGCTCTCCATGCTTCTGGGAGAGGTATTATGGAAACGTCATTTTTGGAGTTTTACATTACATCTGGTTCCTGGCTGGCCGCTCACTCCTATCTGTCCTCCAAACTCAGCACACAAATCCACACTTCGCCACATTTTCCACTCAACTCCTAGTTTTCCCTTGAACAGAAAATTGTTGTGCTCTGAGGGAAAAGAGCTGGCTGCTTTTTGTGTGCTCTGTGTTCAGTTTGTTTCTGAAGGGGAAGGAGATGGTTACTTCTAGTTTCTGCCATGGCCGCCACCGCTGCGGCCACCACTGCCGCTGCGGCACACACAAAAGACTTTTCAGTGTTTGTAGGAAGGGAACCGATTCCCCTTGTGGGTCACTGCGTCAGGGCAGCTCCACACAGACTTCCAAAATTACAGGATAGATTGGTTTCTAAGTGGAGTGCCTTCCCCTCAAGTTTCTGTCCAAATGCCTAGATCCCTGACTCCCCTTATTGGGTCCGAATGGCTCCTGTTTTTGGCTGCCAATTTCCGCTCGGGAATCCCCACCTCACCACACTCTCCGTGAAACACCCAAAGTCCCCATGAATTGAGCACAGAAGTCCTTCGTGGGGGAGGGATTGGTTTCTGCCTTTCAAGGTGCCAGCCATGGACCTGGCACCGCTGGTCGCAGCTGCTGCAGGTTGCAGCTGGTGCCATTTCAGCTGCTGCCCTGAGTTTTTTCTGGAAGACACCGTATCTCTGGGCTACACTTCCAATCCAGCAATTCACCTCCTTGCTGCATGCCCTGCGCTGCTTTTCCGTGCCAGCACTCCATGCAGGAAAGATTCAGCACCCCCACTCTCACCTAAAACCACCAGGAGAGTTGACTCAGGGATGCATCCCCTCCTCCATCTTGCTCTGCATCCTCCAAATTCATTGAATTCTTGAGGTAACTTTTGAATTGCTCCTTGAATTTCTAATTCCAACTTTACCTCCATTCTATTAATCTTATTTAAAATCAAAACTCTGAATTTGGTTTCTGACATCTCTTCCCTTTGTCTATGAATAGGATCTTAAGTTGTGTCTACTGTATTGTTCCTTGGGGGAGTTGATTTACTCTGGTTACTCATGTTACCAGAGCTTTTTCATTAATTCTGCCCCATGATTATTTTATACCATTTGGCTAGATGAGCAGATAAGGTGAAATTGGGTTTGGGGGGCTCCTGGAGTAGTCATTAACCAGCCCTTTCCTCATGACCTGTGACTGGTGTCTGTACTTTTTCTCCTAGTGCTTTGCAAAGGATCCATACAGTGGGGTTGTGTGGTGGGACTAATAGCTCCATCTTGTTTTCAGCTGGTCTGTGTCCTACCCTAGTGAATCAGTTACTCTGGGTTGAAGTCTCAGCTGTGGGGAAATACCAGCATTTAAGTCACCATGTCCCCCACAGGCAACAACTGGAAAAGGAAAATCAAACCTTCCCACAACCACACCCCAGGGTACCACTTTGGATAGTCCTCTGGTGATTGGTCCAGTCTGGGGGATCCAAATCAGTTGTCTCAGTCAGCACCCAATCTCAAATGAGGGAGTTCAAAAAGTCTCTGGCAACTAGTTAGCAGGGGTCTCCTGGCAGCTCGAGTATGACTTTTTGTGGTTCTCCATGGGGTCAGAAGGACCCCTCCAGCAAATGAATTAGTCTGGAAAGTTTGATACCTCCTTCCCCACCTTGCACCTCTGTCACACCCACTTGTAACCCCGCAGGGCTATGATCCAATTCCCTCCAATGAGCAGATGCCCCAGGGGTTTGAGCCTGCCTGAGTCACAGAGAGATCTTAGGACTCGTTGGCCAGGCCTCCACACTTTGCCACTATCTGGCAGGGGAATCTGAGGCCTGAGAACCTCAGGTGGTCAATGGAAGCTGGGGCAGTTCACTCAGTCCTAGCCCCACTCCAGATTGATGTTTTTGACACTTATATTTGCACAGTATTTGTGATTCTGTTTTAGCTATATTCCCCTGTGGACCAGGCACTGTTTGAGTTCACAGAAACTGACTCAGCCCCAGTCTTTGCCATTGTCCAGAGCTGGTGTTTCTGTTTCCCCTGCAGTCTGTGTTGGGGCAGGTCCGGTTAGAGCTTACACTCAGCTTTTGGTTTCTTGCCTGCCTTTGACTCAGCTATGATCCCCTGAGGGCCGGGTGTTTCTAAGGCTCACTCAGCAGTCCCAGCACAGCCTGACCATGGGAATATACTGTCTCTGTGGAGTCGTCTTCAATTCTCCCTCCTGTTGCACTCCACCCAGGCCAGTACCGCCTCAGGCATACCCTTTGCTCACGGGGTCTGCGTTACCATCCCAGATATATTCTATCAGTGTCTGCCACCTAAGAAGATGCCTGGCTTTCTATGGTTGTCCAGAAAGACAGGGACTGTCCAAAGTATCCCCAGGGGTGTGAGCCCTATTGTTCCTGCTGCTACTGCTGCTGCTCTGTGTCAGGGGTACCGCATGTTCCTTTCCATACAGTTCCTTCAGTCCACATTTTCTCCTTGCCCCTGTGTCACAGAATAAGCACAGACCTGCAACAGCCCACACCCTGTCCACACCTCTTGAGAAAATGCCCAAGAATCTGGACTCCATGGGGGACAGGCTTCCAGAGCTTAGGGTGAGAGTGGAGGGGAGGGCTGGGATTTCAGAATTGCAGGTAGAGAATATATACAGTTTTATACAGGTTTATGCCTAGCAGTGGAGTGCCATGGCACCTGAGTAGGAGAAGGAGGTCCAGTTTTTCAAGGGTCTCTCTCATGGGCTAAAATGGAAGGATGTTTAAACTCTGCTGCTTGTTTATAGAAAGTATACTGCAAACCATTCTCAAGGGGGAGGGGACTCCCATCTGCTTGGCAATGGATTTTGTACCTATTGTTTGTATCCTTGGGGTTGCAGCTCACCTGAGCAGGGTTGATGTTCATTTTTCCACCTTCTCTCTTGGCTCAGCTCCAAACAATCAGCTTACTTGCTAAGCTTCTGTCCTTTAACTCTCCTTCTTTACGGGAGTCTCTGTGGAAAGCTGGCTAGAGTTGGCCATCTTGCCTCTGCCCTCTCTCCCTCTTATTTTTCTTTAACCTGCTACCCTCAGTATATGGGGCCAGTGTCCTACCCGTGAGCTACAGGCACCAACCTATATCTGTCTCTTTGTGCCAGTACCATGATGTTCTGATCACTATAGACATGAAGTATAACCTGAAGTATTGTAACATGATGCCTCCAGATTTGTTCTTACTTCATAGAATTTAATTGACTATTCAGGATTTTTCTGGTTCCATATGAATGATAGAACAGTTTTTTTAGACCTTCAAAGTATGACATTGGTATTTTAATCAGGATTAAATTAAACATGTACATTGCTTTGGGGAGTATAGGCATTTCTTTTTCTTTTATTTCAGGTTAATGTGAGGGTAAAAACAACTAGGTCACAATATTTGAATTTGTTAGGTAGAGTATCTCTTGTATTTGTCGTGAAAAATATGCCATACACCCCTACATTGTGTGCATTCAGTGAGAGAAACCCAAACCCCTCTTCTCCACTCCCTTATTACTTGTACATCTAACTTGAATTGAAATAAATTTGTCTATATGGGCATGAATTAGAGCATCTACTGGCTTAAAATTAGTATTGTGTACATTGGATATATGTTTTTCCATTCTTCTGGTACTTTACAAAGGAGAATGTCTTTAAACTCTATCCAGGCACAATCTTTTTATGACTGAATAGTATTCCATGGTGTGTGTGTGTGTGTGTGTGTGTGTGTGTGTGTGAGAGAGAGAGAGAGAATATATATATATATATATATATATATATATATATCACAGTCTGTTAATCCATTCCCAGGTTGATGGGGATTTAGGTTGTTTCCATTTCTTGGCAATTGTAAATTGAGCTGCAATAAACAATCTAGTGCAAATGTACTTTATGATAAAATGATATTTGACTTCTAGATTGATGCCTAGTAGTGGGATTATGGGGTCCAATGGGAGATCTAATTTGAGGCCTTTGAGGATTCTCCATACTCCTTTCCAAAGACGGAGTATTAGTTTGCAGTCCCGCCAGCATTGTAAAAGTGTTCCCCTCTCTCTGCATCAGCATCCATATCTACAACTTTGCAACTTTGTGATGAGGGCTAATCTTACTGGGGTTAGGTGATATCTAGGGGTTGTTTTGATGTGCATTTCTCTGATGACTAGGGATAATGAGCAATTTTTGATGTTTGCTAGCCATTAGTCTGTCATCTTCAGGGACTGTTCTGTTCATGTTTCTTACACAGTAATAGATGGGATTATTTACTCTTTTATTGTTGATTAATTTTACTCCTCTATAGATCCTAGTTATCAAACCTCCGTCAGATTCATAACATGAAAATATCTTTTTCCATTCTGATGATTGTCTGTTTGCTTTGGATGTTGTATCCTTAGCTGTGCTGAAGTTTTTCAGTTTAAGTCCCATTTGTATATTCTGATTGTTGCAATTGCAAGGGATATCTTCTTCATAAAATCGTACCCCAGGCAGAAAACCTCAAGAGTTTTTCACACACATTCTGCTAGGACTTTTACAATTTCATGTATCACATTTAAATCTTTTATCTACCTGGGGTCAACTTTTGCAGGGTGCAAGTCGAGTTTCAGTCTTTTACATATTGTTATACAGTTCTCTTAGAGCCATTGATTGAATAGGGATTCTGTTCCCCACTGTATACTTTTGTTGAGTTTATCAAAATTGAATGTTTGTAACAAACTGGTTCCATCTCTTGATTTTATTTTTGGTTTCAAATGTCTATGTCACTATTTTTGTGCCAATACCATACTGTTTTTTACTTCTTTTTTCTTTTATTTTTATTGAATGGTAACCATGTACATTAATGCACTTCTGGGGTAAAGTGTGGGGTTTTCACATGCAATCTGAAATACTTCCATCAAACTGGTCAACACAGCCTTCATGTCATTTTCTCAGTTATTGCTTTAAAACGTTCACATTCTACTCTTAGAAAGATTCAC
>CAUYTI010095275.1:0-10733 GCA_963575145.1 Galago senegalensis
GACTCATCCACTGCCACCTGCAGGGGTGCGCAAGGCTCTAGCAATTGGTTCTGTGGCTGCCCTGAGCAGGGGAACTCCTCTCCAGCCACCCACCACCCGCAGGAGGCTTGCAGCTCTAGCAAGCAGTTCTGGACCTGCCCAGAGCTCTGGAACGGGGGTCTCCTCTGCCACCCGTGGGGTCCGCTGCTCTAGCAAGCAGTTCTGGGCTCTCCCAGAGTGGGGGAATCCTCCACGGCCACCTGCGGGGTGTGCAAGTCTCTACCAAATTGTTCTGTGCCTTTCCTGCGCAGGGGACTTCTCTGTGGCCACCCACCACCCGCAGGAGGCCGGTGGCTCTAGCAAGCAGTTCTGGAGCCCACTTTGTACCTGTATTTTGTGTTCTTAAATGATCTTCCTTGGATTTATAGCTTGCCAAACTTCTTTCTGGGCTCAGCTCCCCATCTTTGGTTTCATAGATTGTGATTCCAACCAGTTTTTCTTCCTTTGCTCAGGAGCCTCTGACCAGGGTTGCTACCAGTGGGCCATCTTCCCAGAATCCCCCACCTGACCTCTTTTGGACTCGGGTTTCTTGGCTGGCAAATGAGAATACTTCCTACCTCACAAAATCATTGTGACACTTGAAGGACAATGTGCTTACAGTTCATGGTTCAATGCCTGGTAGATATTTTGTGCTTAGTAAATATTAATTGTTTTCCTTCCATTTATATTTTTTTAAAATCTCCACAGTTATTAATCTCCTACTTTTACCTTAGTGGCAGTGGGACAGAAAAAAATCTTAGGTTTTATAATCGGACACAACCCTGTTTGAAATTGGGTATTTACCACTGATCAGCTCAATTATTAACTTCCCTAAGTCAGTTTCTTTTACTCTCAAAGGGATCTGAGGGTGTCACGCTTGGAAGTGTGGAAATCATAAGTCACTGTAGCCCCTCTGGATTAGCAGTCCCCAACTAGGGGCCCACAGGCTGAACTTATTCTGCTGTACCTGTGTTGAGGCAACACAGTCTGCTTGGTTACTAGTTTCTACTTAAATTGTCTAGAGTTAAATATTAGGATAGTTTACATTCCATTAAAAAATTCAGTCTTTTTTTTTTTAAATGGGAAGATCTAGCAACAGTGCTCATATTCCTGCATGGCAATGATCACCAGGGCACTGCCCTCCAAGCCTGGGCAAGTACTGTCTGGTCTGCCACACTCCCCTCCTCTCCCTATTCTCTTCCTGCCCACCCACAGGCCACTCTCCCTCATTTACTCTACCTTTATAGACCCTAATGGGCTTTTTAGGGTTTTTTTTAGCGGATATCACTTCTCTAATGTCTTATTGAACTAAATACACTTGAAATATATTTAGTATCACTTCTTATACCAGTGTTTTTCAACTTTTTTTATCTCATACCACACTTGAACCTATAGTTAAACTTCCGCAGCACACTTATGTTGATCCAAAAAAAAGTAAAGTTAAAAGAATATACTTGTTACTCTTTGAACTTCTATCAAAAATAATTTAATTAATGATCTTTAAAAAATTTTATGGCACACCGAAGATCCTCTCAGGGCATACTGGCTGAAAATCATTGTCTTAAACAGATATAAACCACCTGATCTCCAGATTCTTACACCTTATAAGTCAAGACTCTTCAGAAAGCCCCTGTATTACTTTCCCTCTGCTATTGTAACAAATTACCATAAACTTCATAACTTAAAAAAATACAAATTTACTATCTTACAGCTACAGATTATCAGATGCCTAGAATGGGTTTGGTTAGTTTCGTTGAGATGTTGGCAGGGCTGCATTGCTTTGTGGAGGCTCAAGAGGTGGATCTGTTTTCTTCTCTAGCTTCTAGGGCCTGCCCTCCTTCCTTGACTCAGGGTCCCTTTCTCCCTCTTCAAAGCCAGCAATGAGTGGCTGCCTGGTTGGCTTTCTCTTGCATCCCTCTGACACTTATTGCTACCATCTTCCACTTTTAGGGACGCTTATGATTACACTGGGCCCACCTGTAAGTCCAGGACAATCTCTGCATCCCATGTTTCAGCTGATTAGCACCTGAATTCCATCTGTGATCTTAGTTTCCTCTTGCCAGGTAACACACATATTCACAGATTATAGGGATTGGGATATAGATATCTTGTAGGGCCTTGACACTGTTATCAAGTCCTCCTTTCATTAAAAAACATAGTTAAGTCTATATTATCGATTTTCCTAATAGTACCACTACACATTTTCCTTCAGTTCCAAAACAAGCTTTCCCAAACACACACAACTGAGTGTTAGCATCATAACATTCTATGGCAAAGCAGTTTTCTCCAACATGCCTATAAATTCCAGCCAACACCTTTTGTCACCCCTCTATCTGAAAAACGCTACTGCCATTTTGAGTTGTTAGAAAGAGTTGAGTAAGAAGGGAGGATGAAGAGGAGCATAAAAAGAAATGGCTGAAGCTACAGTCCCATTCCAGGTGCAACTTCCCTTGCAGATTAAAAAACAAGAAGAAAGAAAGAGTAAGAAGCATGACAAAGAACCATCTATACTGTACTGCCTCGGGCACGCTGAGCCCTAGTTCTGCATACTAATTCACCGGAGAGTGAGCGGAACCTGCTGGAGGTGGCCATCAACAGCCTGTCATACCCAGTGCTTTCACAAATTGCCCAGGAAAGGTCGTCTAACTCATTCACAGCGCTACCCAAATTGCCCAGGAAAAAGCAAACAGAACAAAGCAGGCGTAGTCACATCAGATACTGTCATCTCTTCTCTAAATAGAGGATCAGGGCATTGTTCCTAATTTTAAAAAAAGATAAATCAAATTTAGTCTTCAAACGAGCTAAGATCTAGATTTTATTTGCTACTTCGAATTTTTAAATAATAAATCTTGCAAGTTATATAATACGCTTAAAGTGAATTTATATGTGTATTTGTGTGTGTTTCTCTATATAACCTTTAGGGAAATTTTTCACTGTACCAAATTCTAAATATATTACTATGCTGTAAACTAAAATAAAATATTAAGGCTCCCCCTACCAGCAACTGAGTGACTGGACCCTGTCTTGGCCAAGAGGATCTCTAAAACTGAGTTGCTGACCCCAAGAAAGGAGATCGGACATGCCTCATCATGCCTGCTCCCCTCCTTAGAGATGTCCTCTGAGACTCACTAACAAGCCAAGACTCTGCAAGACCTACCTGCAGGTCCTCAATACACATAACAAACTGCTTGAGTCTGGCTGGTACTTTGTCTGGAATTAAAAGACATTGTATCTTAAGCATTCCTTTTTACTGACAGTTGGTCTTTTAGACTGAGCCTAACTTTCAGCCAATTGTCAGCTACAGAATCTTTAAGCCCACCTATAAACAGGTAAGATCTGAGCTTCCAGAAGTCTCACCTTTCTGGCCCAAAGGAATATATGTTTTCCACAAATCGATTTATGACCTCATCTGTAATCCCTGTCTCCTAAAATGGATAAAACCAAACTGTAGCCCCCCTACCTCAAGTCCACATGCCCAAGATTTCTTGGGTGTGGCTCCAGGTCATGGACCTCAAATTTGGCTGAGAATAAACTTCCTTCATTATTTTACTGAGTGTGGCTTCTTTTCGGTCAATACTGCATTTCAGTTTTTTTTTAACTTTTTTTTTAATCATTGGGGAATCATTAAGGGTGCAGTGACCCAGGTTATACTGCTTGTGTTTGCTGGGTAAAGTCCCTCTGTTACTAGTGTCCCTCCCCCAAGAGGTATGTCATACACTGTGGCCCCACATTCTCCTCCCTCTTCCTCTCTCCTCTTCCCCATCTCCCTCCCCCTACCATGTACTAGCATCAATCGTCCTCATATCAGAATTGAGTACCTTGGATTCTTGCTTCTCCATTCTTGTGATGCTTTACTAAGGAGAATGTATTTCAACTCCATGCAAATTAATACAAAAGATGTAAAGTCACCATCCTTTTTAGTAGCTGCATAGTATTCCAGCTTGTTAATAATGCACAATGTTAATAATTCATTCCATTATTAACCACAGCTTGTTAATAATGCACATTCTTGGATTAGCGGGCATTTAGGTTTTTTCAATTTGGCAATTATAAATTGAGCTGCAATAAACAGTCTAGTGCAAATATCCTATGACAAAATGAGTTTTTTTTCTTCTGGGTACTTGCCCAGTAATGGGATTTCAGGATCAAATGGGAGGTCTGCTTTGAGTTCTTTGAGGATTTCAATTTATATACAAGCCATTTCTTAAGTCATATACAATGTTAGCTAGGTAATCTGGTTCATCCCCAGGAGTCTAGTCTAAATTGGGCAACACAGCCAACGTCATCCTCCTTGAAACCTTTCTGGGTGCCTACAGACTTCCTGGAATCAGCTTTTCTATATAATCAGGATCTTGACCTTCCACTTCCAAACTCTTTCTCAAATATTTATTGTCTCCATTTCCTAGACTTCATTTTCATAACACATCACAGTCTTAATCATCAGAGTAAATTGTTGTTTACCCCATGAGGACAGGGACCATATCTGTCCCTTTCTGCCAAACTTCAGTTCTGTGCCTGGCACACAGTTGGCTTGAAAATGCTGCTGAATGAATGAATGCTACCTGAATGAATGAATGCTACCTATCACCACTTTTTTCTTTTTGACACATTTTATTTACACCAGGCATTATTTTTTGTGTTTTGTATGTAATAATTTAATTCTTATAATGAATTATGTGGGGACCATTATTAGAAAGCGGGCATAGAAAGGATCAATCATTTCACAAAGTCACAGAGCAATTAATAACAGACAACATTTATTGAGAACTTAATGTATGTCAAGCAAGGCGGCTGCTGCTAGCCACCTAAGGTGACTGTGAATAGCCCAAAAAAGGCCCCTTTGAATGGATGAATTACAAAAAGCATCCAATAAAGAAAAATAAAAATCTGAGAACTACCTTCAACTCCTTTTGAAAAAGGGAAGGTCCAGTGTGGAGGTGGAGTCATGCAGCACCCCCTTCCTAATGAACAGCGGCTACTAACATTAGGCAGTCCCCAGGAAAGATGAAAGTCCTCAAGTATCTACAGGGACACCTCCCCTGATCAGGCATAAGGAAATTCTTTTCTGGGGAGAGCACATGTAGTGAGAATGAGATGGCTTCATTCAGGCTAGGGCTGAGATGACACAGCTGTTCTGGTTGGTTTGGGTCCTAAGTGACCTTCACCTCCCCTCTTCTAATCTTGCTGTTTTGCAAATTCAACTTTAACCTGACAGTGTGTGTCTTGAGTAGTGTAGGGCAATTGATTTAGGAGATTAACTTTCAAACTGGAATGCTGTTTTGGCTCACGGGTTATGCTAATTATTATTTATTATGGGCCATGGGTTATACCAATTATTATTGTTGAAGATAAGGGTTAACATGGTTTTTGCTTTGAACTTTCACATATTAAACTGTGGCTTTAGAAATGGAAGGACAGAACAGTTTTGGAGAGGCTACTCTCACTGTTCTTCAGAATGCCCAGCCTCTGACAAATAAAGTTTGGTGGACCTATCCCTGTGTCTGTACATTGGCTGACAGCGACTGGTGGCCAGATCCTCTTCATCTGGTAACACTGGTATTCCATAAACAAGGACATCCAAACTGCAACTTTAGGTATACGGGTTAAGTCTAGTTCAAAAACTAAAGTCTGTTTGATTCCACACTAATAATGTTGATTACAAGTTTATCTTCCCAGGTACGAAACAAAGATGAGATCAATCATTCTTCCACCCACCCAGAGACGTCTGTGTAATTGATTCCCCCTTCACTCCCCCTTTCCCTTCAAACACTCATCCTATGGCAAAGGTAGCTTTCCTGAGCCTCACAACACTACCCGCCCACTCCCTCCTGTTTCTGTATGCTCTTTCCCTTTAAAGAAAATGAAATTTCAAATCCCTCTTTGGGAAAATAGTCACAGATAGATCTGTGGTTTATATTTTGGGGTGTCCTCACACTTTGGCTTAATAAACCCCCACTGATGGAGATCTCTGCCTCAGCCACTTATTTTGGCTTAGAAATCTCTTCCTTCAGGACCACTGAGCCTCCTCCAAGGCATAGGGCATGTAAGTGAGAGCAGGTTCCTGCCTGCATTGGCCCCTTGACCATGAACCTTTTTGAAAAGAACAGCCTGCACAAAATACAGTTTAGTGCCACAAACTGTTCTGACATGAAATGGTGATTAACCCACAACAACCCTATGAGGTTGGCATTAATATCATCATTGTCTCTATTTTACAGAAGCAAGAACTCAAAGAGCTCCCCCTGCTGAGTGACAGGGGAGATTGAGACCCAGGCATTGTGGTCCCAGAGCTCAATGCTCCTAACATTTCCCGCAACTGCCTCCTAACTAGTCTCCATGCCTCCTAACTCGTCCCACGACCCAGTCTATGACTGAAGCCACAGTGAATTTCTAAAGATATCAATCAAATCATGTCTCCTCCATGTTTAAAAGATGTCAATAGCTCTCCCATTGCCCTCACGGTAAAGACTCTTTCCTTGACTGAGAAGGCATCTGTGATCTGACCCTGGTCACCTTCTGCCCTCACCCCTCCTCCCTCTGCCTCTGTGGCTGGACACACACAATGACATAACCAGACTGAACATCCCCCTCCATGGCTCTCTGTGCTCACTGGTCTCAGCCTTAGCAAGTGCTGTTCTTCCCAGATGGAACCCTTTTCTTCCCCATCTTCAGTTGATGAGCCCCATACCTCAAGTCTTATCCTATACGTCTCCACTTCTGGTCCACATTCCCTCAACACTCACTCTAAAAGACCCCTAATGGACCCTCTCATCACTACTGGTATTTTATAGCAATATCACATGCATGCATTTATGTGATTATTGATTCAGGACTGGTTTTCCCCATTCGTGAGTTTCTTGATGGCCAGGACAGTGCCTTTTTTGTTAGTTCACTGTAAACCTAGCTTTCGGCACATTCCTGGCACAAATAGGCCTCACTGTGCTTCTGCATTATAGCACTCATCACAAGACTGAGTAACACTGTCACCACCTGATCATTTCTGTGCTTCCCATTAGATTTAACTACTTTAAGTGCACGAGGCCAGAGATGATATCTGGCTTGTACCATCTGCTGAAGCCCCAGTACCTAGTACAGTGCTGACATAGTAGGCACTCAAATAGTCCAGAATAAATGAATGAACAAGCACAAATAACTGGCCCCTTCAGGACACCAAGCTTCTTTCATTATTACTGCTACAAATGGCATCAGTGGATTGAGATTGAATAGTCTTCTATTTTAACCACTTTAAAGAACTAGGATCTATTTAGAACATTGAGAGAAAGCTATCAAATTCAAAATCTAACCCAGTATCATTCACTAAGCACAACATACCAAGGAGTCAACTCAGGCCCAGACAGAAATGATCTGCCAGTTCACTTAAAGACTGTAAGTGATTATCCAAACAGAAAACTCAACTGAGCATCTATTTGCCAACTCCTACAGAGACCAAGGCCACAGAACCACAAAAGATTATCCCAGAGGGGATCAATCTTGCCCATCAATAGACATTATGTTACTCCCCATCAAACGTTTGAAAGGAGATGCTAAGGATAAAATTCCCTCTAATGGTAATCAAATGACTTCCCATCATTCTGAAAGGAAATAAAAGATACATTCAAGTAGTCCCCAAAAAGGCAAAGGAAAATATATTAATAGGATATCTGATAAAACTACAAAGGAAAAATTATTCCTGAAAAAGACAGTCTGCTTTATATATCTTTTCTATATAAAGTATTTGAAGTAGAGGTAACATTAATGTCTTGTTCTGACCTGGCTCCAAAGAGTCTGCTCAGTCTTGGAAATGTTGACCAAATCCTTCAAGGCCTAGAATAGAACTATATTGCTTTGTTCACTGGTGAGTCATAATTGCCAAGTTGGGTATGAAGGATTTCAGAGCAGTCTTTGAGCCCATAAATAAGAGGCATGAACAGTTGTGTTATGGTAATGACAGTGATTCCAAGATGCCACAAATACACTGGGATTTCATTAAGTTAATAAGAATATTTTAGGACAACAGAAATTCCCTTGTGTTTTCACGCTAGTAAAGGGGACACATGTTGGGTTGATCAAACTTCATCTTCTTTTTAATTTTTTTAATTCAAAGCCCTTTTCAACCACAGACCAATTAGTTCAACACTCTACTCCTGATATCAGGATTCTGAACATAAGGATCTTAAAGTTTGTCTACTCGGTTAACCTTCATTCAATATCCTCAGATCTTCTCTGTTTTGTTCAGTGTCTCATTAGTGCTGAAGTTAATACCTTCATATGAGTGACACTAATTTTGCTTTGCATGGTTTATTTATTTAGCAATCTATGGACCCAGCCCCCTTGACAATAAAATAGAAGCATAAGTAAAATATTGTTTTAAAAAAAAGCATGTTGCTGACAACACACACAGTGGTTTTATTTGCTTTAAAGCTGTTATGTCAAATTTGACTGAGAGTTTCTCTCCACACAGAAGCACTTCCCAGGCAGCATAAAGGTCCCCACACTCACGGTAACCCCGCCTTGGGCGATCAAAATACTGCATGCCTTTCTGCTCTTAACTATCTTACTTGCTAATAGGCAATGTTCTCTCTTGGCATTGAATTTGGAACAGATTTCTTACGAAGTTCTTTAAATTGTTCCAGGAAAAAAAAAAGAAAAAACATAAAAATCATTTAACCAAAGAAGTCATTTGGCTATTTGTTGCATTTGTATTTTTAGGAACACTTTTTCCTTCATGAAACTGAGCTTTACATCTTCTTAACAAGTATAGCTGATTGAATTGCTTTTCTTTATCCTTAGTCCCAGTTTATTTTTAGCCTCAGGAGTTACTTTCTCCAGGACGAGAGGTGCTATCCTCTAGGTAACTAAAACATGGGTGAGCAAAGCCCACAAGTCTATTCTTGGGAAGTGCAAAGCAGTTCTGAGGACCCAATCTCATACACTGTCGTAAGTCACAGACATCCAAAGAACACCGAGTAAGCAGATGACTTTAGACCCCAAGAACTGAAATTTTCAAAAAAGCTGAACTAAAACAGCAGCCTTCTGCTACTCTGCAATGATTTCCACGCATATAGTCTTTTGGGGCATACAGCTCCTTCATAGGAAGCCTCGTTTCAACATACAAGAGCCCCAGAAGAAAAGTTACCACCGCCCCATTCAGCACTTTTGTGTAAATTAGAACAAGACACCCCTTCCTCCACATCTTTCCTTAGGACTGGCTTTGTGAACAAAGCAAGGGTTGAATTTCAGCCTCCCTCGGCCCCTTGGTCTAACCTCTCATTATTATTGAATAGCACTTGGGTTTCTTTGTAACACTGGACAACGTTTATTCTTTAATGCATTCATTATATGTTTCAGACATTTTGGATCTATGAATAAAATGCTAAGTTCCTTCAGAAAAAGGGTCATTATTCTCAGTGAATAAATACCATGAGCAAAGATATAAGAGATGCTAAGATATAATTCACCCAATGCTGCTGAATATTCTCATTTTGTTGCTGTACAGAAAAGTCATGCATGATTGAGTTTAAAAGAGGCTTTATATGACTAATCAAAGAGAAGACCATGTTAGAGCAGTTATAGAAAAGAGAAATAGTTTGCCAACGCTGAACCTTGAGAGTGTGGACCTGGTGACAGACAGATAAGAGTGGGCCAAGAGTAGAGGGAGGCTGGTGGCAAAGAGGCCAGACGGGAAGTTGATAAATGACATTACTGCTCGAACATTCAACCCACCACCAAGGGCACATTAACATCCTAATTCAATAACCTCAGGCCTAGCTGTGTGACTTACTTTGGACAGTAGAATCAGAATAAACAGAATAGGTACCATCTTCAAGCAAAACTTTACAAGCCATTGCATGATTCCTCCAAGTGCTATTTTCTCCTTGCCATAATATCCCAGATTGGTCTGTTTCTTCTCTTGGGTCCCAGGGTGATTATACCAGGAAGTAGAGCTACAGCCAACTAATAATAGAAAAGTAACAGGATCAAGAAATACTCCCTTGTTTTTGCAAGAGCTACTCATATTTGGGCGTTGTATGTTAACACAGCATAATATCCTAACTCCACTGACATGGAAGTCAATGTACCATGAAGGTGAAAGCAATAAGATTTTAAACTAGAAAGATGAAGGGATATTGAATAGAAAAGCACAGAGACGATAAAAATCATAACAACGGTTAAGAAATCACCATCTAATATCCACGTAGAATTTGTGTCTAGCATCTCATTTGATCCTCACAGAGCAAGAACTCGAACTCATGTCTGTTTAACATCCCAGTATGTGGTCTTACTGATTTTTCCCAGCAGCCTATAAAGCCTGATTTTATGTATATGTGAAGTAGGATTAACTATTCAAGACTGAGTTGCTCAAACTCTGCACATTCCCCAAGAAAGGTCTCTCTGCAGGACTGAACTTTGGCCAGCTCCTGAGAGTAAGCCTCGAGCCCTAGGAATATTCTGCCTGATAAGGGTATTGAACACCTGAGGCCTTGGACCCTGTGGTACCAGGGAGATAAAGATACCAGTTTGATCAGATAGGGTATGCTAACAACATGATTCATGGGGAATGCCTGTTTTTTCCGCATTCCTAGTTGTTTACTACACAGTGGTTTACTGCACAAGCCCCACTGTTTACTACACAAATTCCATTCCTAGCCCCTCCGCCCCAACCCCTGCCAGTAAAACCTACAAGCCACTCCCTGCTGCCTTCCCCCACCCCTCAC
>CAUYTI010095276.1:0-12225 GCA_963575145.1 Galago senegalensis
CACAGGCGCCCGCCACAACGCCCGGCTATTTTTTGGTTGCAGCCGTCGTTGTTTGGCGGGTCCGGGCTGGGGATTCGAACCCGCCACCTTAGGTGTACGTGGCTGGCGCCTTAGCCGGTTGAGCTATAGGCGCCGAGCCTAGTTGTTCTTTTAATGTTGAACTAGTCGTGCATTCTTAGGATAAATCCCATTTGGGCAGAAAAATAATCCTTTTATGTTGCCGGATCTGGTTTGCTAATAATTTAAAAGATTTTGTGTCTCATTTTAAGAGGGATATTGATTTATAGTTTTCTCTTCTTATGACTTTGGTAAACTGGTTTCACAGAATGAGTTACGAAAGATTCTCTTTCATAGAATTCGTGAAGGATTGGTGTTATTTCTGCACTTAAGTGGATATAGAAATAGAATTGAGGGATCTTCATTCTAAAGGTTTCCACACATTAAATATATTTGAGGTGGGCCCAGTGTCTCACAGCTGTAATAGCACTCAAGGAAGCCAAGGCAGGTAGACTGCCTGAGCTCAGGAGTTTGAGACCAGCCTGAGAAAGAGCAAGACTCTGTCTCTAAAATAGTAGCCAGGTGTTGTGGCAGGCGCCTGTAGTCCCAGCTACTTGGGAGGTTGAGACTAGAGGATCACTTGAGCCCAAGAGTTTGAGGTTTCTGCGAGCTATGATGCCACAGCACTCTACCAAGGGTGACAAAGTAAGACTCTGTCTCTGTCTCAAAAATAAATTGCCTCGGCGCCTGTGGCTCAAGCGGCTAAGGTGCCAGCCACATACACCTAAGGTGGTGGGTTTGAATCCAGCCCAGACCCACCAAAGAACAATAATAATGGCTGCAACCAAAAAAAAAAAAAAATAGCTGGGCGTTGTGGCGGGCGCCTGTGGTCCCAGCTACTTGGGAGGTGGAGGCAGGAGACTCGCTTGAGCCCAGGAGTTGGAGGTTGCTGTGAGCAGTGAAGCCATAGCACTCTACCCAGGGGGATAGCTTGAGGCTCTGTCTCAAAAAAAAAAAAAATAAAAAAATAAATAAATTTGTACCTCTTTCCTCATTAAAAAAGAGAAAGAAATACAATTGATTTTTGTTTCTTGGTTTTTTTTTTTTTTAGAGACAGAGTCTCACTTTGTCACCCTTGGTAGAGTGCCCTGGTGTCATACCTCACTGCAACCTCCAACTCCTGGGTTTAAGTGATCCTCCTGCCTTAGCCTCCCAAGTAGCTGAGACTACAGGTATGCACCACCATCCCTGGGTAATTTTTTTCTTAATTTTTTTTATAGAACTGGGATCTCACTATGTTGCTTAAACTCCTGGTCTCAAATGATCCTCCCACTTCAGCCTCCCAAAATGTTAGATTTATAGGGGGAAGCCACTCTGCTAGGTGAGATGGTTATATTTGAATATATTTTTTAAAAAATCTGTTACACAATAAGTACCAATATGAGAGCAAGGGAATAGAAACATCTACAATGACATTTATAAAGAGATACTAATCACAATATAGAGCTGATGGAAATATACAGTTAGTACACTAAGTCCTCCTGATAAGGCATCAAATTAATTAATTCCCTTAGAATAAAATGTAAATTCTTTTTTTTTTTTTTTTGGAGACAGAGCCTCAAGCTTTCCCCCTGGGTAAGCTGGGTAGAGTGCTCTGGCATCATAGCTCATAGCAACCTCCAACTCCTGGGCTCAAGAGAGTCTACTGCCTCAGCCTCCCAAGTAGCTGGGACCACAGGTGCCCACCACAATGCCCGGCCATTTTTTGGTTGTAGCCGTCATTGTTGTTTGGCAGGCCCGGTCTGGATTTGAACCCGCCACCTTAGGTGAATGTGGCTGGCACCTTAGCCGCTTGAGCCACAGGTGCCGAACCAAAATGTAAATTCTTTACCATGGCCTGCAAGGCCCTATATGATCTAGTCCTGCCTATCTGGTCTTATTTGTGCTTTTTGACTGGGTTCACCATCCTACAACTTCCTTGATGTTTTTTCAGTTTTAAGAACATACCCACAACACCTTCCCTTAGAAACACGAAGCTCTTCTCCTCCTAGGGGCTTTTACCTATGCTGCTGCTTACCCGTCTGGAAAGCTCTTTTCCTCACTCCTCACATAGATAGCTCTTCAATCTTCAAGTCGCAAATCTACCCTACCTGCAAATCTTACCTAAAGTGAATCCCCTTATAGTCTTCCATTTTAGCACATCTTCTTCCTTAGAGCACTTTAATATCCTTTTAGGATTTCTTTTATCCTTTTTTGTATTTTATTCACTTTTATCAATCTCCTGCAAGACTACTGAATCACATTAAGTCTCACTCACCCTGTATTTCCACGGCCAAGTACAATAACAAGAAAAATATTCAATAAATATTTGTTGAATTAATTAAAGAAAAAGTGAAAACTCCAGTTATCAGACAATAAAGGAAAGCTCTAATTAGGATATATTAACATAGAAAATATATAACCATTCAGATTGACAGGAATGGAGGTAGTAGAAGAAAATGTTTACATGTAGTAATGGCAAATGAAAAAAAGTAGGCCAGGGCAGCGCCTATGGCTCAAAAAGTAGGGCGCCGGCCCCATATACCAAAGGTGGTGGGTTCAAATCCAGCCCCAATGAAACACTGCAAAAAAAAAGGAAAAAAAGAAAAAAAGTAGGCCACAAAATAGTATGTGTATATATCATATAACTATGTCAGTAAAGCATGTATACATTGGAATTGATTGGAAAACAAGTCATGGTAGCAATAAAAGGTTTTAGCAATTAGCAGGCTCTCTATGAAGAAAGTAGGTGGCTAACAACAATATTATATTGTCAGAATTATGGGAAACATGCTTATACGTGATACTAAGCAAAAAATAGAGCAAATATTGGATGTATACCATGATTATAACTAGGCCAAACTAACTACAGATCAAAAAAAGATACAGAAATAAAAATACCTATTGCATCAAGGTAGTAACATTACACATACAAGACTTGTCTTTTAATGTTTTTGACAATATTATTATTAAACCATCATAGGATGGTCATCTTTGCCAGGCAGGGTGGCTAATACCTCTAATCCTAACACTTTGAGAGGCTGAAGTGGGTGGTTTGCTTGAGCTCTCAGGGGTTCAAGACCAGCCTTAGCAATACGAAGACCCCAACTCTGCTAAAAACAGAAAAAAAAAATAGGTGGGCATTATAGCAGGCTAGCAGCTCCAGCTACTCAGGAGGCTGAGGCAAGAGGATTGCTCAAGCCCAAGAGTTTGAGGTTGCTGTGAGCTATGACACCACAGCTCTCTATCCAGGGTATCAGAGTGAGACTCTGTCTCAAAAAAAAAAAAAAATTATTAGTCTTTTAAAACTAGTATTTTATGGCTAGGTGTGGGGCTTATGCCTGTAATCCTAGCACTCTGGGAGGCCAAGGCAGGTGGACTGCTTGAGCTCAGGAGTTTGAGACCAGCTTAAACAAGAGCAAGACCCTGTCTCTACTAAAAATAGAAAAACTAGCCAGGCATATTGGCACACACCTGTAGTTTCAGCTACTTGGGAGGCTCAAGCAGGAGGACTGCTCAAGCCCAAGAGTTTGAGGTTGCTATGAACTCTGATGCAATGGCACTCTGTCCTAGGACAACAGAGTGAGACTCTGTCTCAAAAAAAAAAAAAGTATTTTATAATGGGAAATAGCCAAAAATAAGTGAAAATCACTACCTCATTACCTAATTATTATAGTAATGACCGATTGACATTTCAAGTAAATATCCTCAGTCCTTTTTTCTAAACATACATCACCAAAAATATATATAAAACAAAATTAGAGTTCATTTAACAATATATCATATTTTCCCATCCTATGATGGTTTAATAATAATCTTTCAAAAACATTTTAAACAGCAGGGTAACATTAATGGTAGAGATGCACATTATTGGACTGAGCATGGTCAAAGGACCAGAGAACAGATCCATGCTATCCTCCAAATGTAGGTTGAAAACTTAAGCATCTCTGGCTCGGCGCCTATAGCTCAACTGGCTAAGGTGCCAGCCACGTACACCTAAGGTGGCGGGTTCGAATCCCCAAACAACAATGACAGCTGCAACCAAAAAATAGCCAGGTGTTGTGGCGGGCGCCTGTGGTCCCAGCTACTTGGGAGGTGGAGGCAAGGGACTCGCTTGAGCCCAGGAGTTGGAGGTTGCTGTGAGCTGTGATGCCATGGCACTCTACCCAGGGGGACAGCTTGAGGCTCTGTCTCAAAAATAAAAAAAGAAAAAGAAAACTTAAGCATCTCTAAGGCTCAACTACCATATCCCTAAAACAAAACAAATACTGAAAGATTTGATGCTTCTTTTCAACTATTATAAAATATGGTAAATGTAAGCATTCTGATGTAAAGAAACCATGCAGGTGAGTGAAGAAATGAAATATACTAATAAATCCTAACTTCCAGAATACTCTTCCAAGCATTCCACCAGACTGACAACATACAACTCACACCATATCCCCAGGAGAAGTCGGAGCTGCCTTCAGTAGAAATCCCTGTGCCTGTATAACTTGGAAAAGCAGACCTTGAATTCCCAGTGTCAGATGATGTAAAAGGTGATTCTCGTGTGACGTCAGATTCACTAAATGCACAAGTTTGGGAAGAGGAGAGAAAACAGAAAAATCCTCATATTTCCACAAGTTTTTGCAGCGTTAACTTATCATCAACTTACTGGATGATAACCATGTATACAAATATATCCACAAAGGCAAAAATAAAAGAACTTAAAAGTCAAGCATCACAATAAAGTCCTACCTAACTAATTCCTATAGAATTGGTGGCAGCTAGTCCAAATAATTCCAGTCAGAGTTTGCAATGAATACTTTAACCTCCCACCTATAACATATACTCTTGACAACTAAAGACATTTCAGAATATCAATAGTAATGTCTGAACTTGTACGGTACTTTTACATTCTACTAACCATTTTTACAGATTTATCTTTATAACACCTAGTGATGTAGAATACAATTAACTCCATATAAAAAACAAGCAATTGGAGGTTTCATTACAGGTTTTAAAACAGGTTTTATGATTATATAATTTTTCTATACTAACACATTGCTTCTCAGAATCCTCTTTGATGTTCTGAGACTGAAAAACAGTACTCTTTGTTCTTTTTTTTTTTTTTTTTTTTGAGACGGAGCCTCAAGCTATCCCCCTGGGTAGAATGCCATGGCATCACACTCACAGCAACCTCCAACTCCTGGGCTCAAGCGAGTCTCCTGCCTCAGCCTTCCAAGTAGCTGGGACTACAGGCGCCCGCCACAATGCCTGGCCATTTTTTTGTTTTTTTTGGTTGCAGTCATCATTGTTGTTTTGGCGGGCCTGGGCTGGGGATTTGAACCCACCACCTTAGGTGTATGTGGCTGGTGCCTTAGCCGCTTGAGCCACAGGCGCCGAGCCACCTGTTCTATTTTTTAAAATAATAACTGCACGTTGATTATAGACTAAGCATTATGCCAAGTTTCATATACTTTATATCATTAATATTCAGAACATCCTATAAGAGGTATTATTATCAAATAAATAACTTGCCCAGTGTTACTCAACTAATAAGTGGCAGGACTAGGTTTAAAAATCAGATGTCAAACTCCTCCTAAGTCTCTATTCTTAACTACTTCATAATACTAATTCTCAGAGGTTATGGTAACAAGTACTATGTTGTTGCCATCAGCTGTTTCAGCATGAAAACTGAATGGTGCTGAAAAGTGATTAAAAATTCTTGTTTTGTTTCATTAGCACAATGCTTAATACCAGCTAAGCCAAAAAGCCAAAACAAAACTTCTGCCATTAGCAAGTGCAATAAGCAAGTAAGAACAGTTTGTGTTATTACCTTTGAGAACTTGTGTCTTTTTCATGGTTGTCACTGGTATAGGAAATTTCATCCAGTTGCTCTGGAGGGGGATGATGATTAAGAGCATGTTTTGTTATTCTTTTCCTGTAAAAGATAAAGAGTTATATTTTCTACAAAGAAAATATATACCTTTCAAAGACAAAATATAGAAATTAGTCACCTACTTCCTGCTGCTCTGGAACTGCACTGTTATGCCAGCCACTAGCAGTTAAACTGTGGCTAGTGGCTGGGTATGGTGCCTCATGCCAGTAATCCGAGCAGTCCAGGAGACCCAAGAGGAAGGACTGCTTGAGGCCAAGACTTGGAAACCAGCCTGGGGAACACTGTGAGACCCCATCTCTAAAATATGAAAAAAAATTAGCCAGGCTCATTGGGGCAAACCTATAGTCCCAGCTTCTCAGGATTAGGACAGGAGGATTGCTTGAGCCCAGGAGTTCGGGGTTACTGTGATGGTGCCACTGCATTCCAGACTAGGCAACATCATGAAATCCTGCCTCAAAAATAAAATAAAACAGGCTACATGTGGTGGCTCATGCCTATAATCCTAGAATTCTGGGAGGCCAAAGTGTGTGGACTGCTTGAGCTTAGGAGTTTGAGACCAGCCTGACCAAGAGTGAGACCCCATCTCTACTAAAAACAGAAAAATATAGTAGCCTATAGTTCCAGCTACTCAGGAGGCTGAGGCAAGAGGATTGCTCAAGTCCAAGAATTTGAGGTTGCTGTGAGCTATGATGCACGGCACTCTATCCAGGGCGACAAACTGAGACTCTATCTCAAAACTAGATAAATAAAAAAATAGAAAGATAAAATCAACTATCTACATTACAAAACAAACAAAAAAACCGTGGCTAGTTGGAATTGATTATGTGTTAAGTCTAAAACGCAGAATTTCAAAGTCTTAGTACAAGAATGTATAATATCTCAATAATTATATTATCTTGACTACATATTATAATGATAACATTTTAGATATATTGGGTTAAACAAAATATATTCTTAAAATTTATTGCACTGCAAATTGAAAACATAGTAAGATATAAACACACACCTATTATAATAGCTAAAATAAGAAACCGTGCTGGGCTGTGCCTGTTCCTCAGTGGGTAGGGCTCCAGCCCCATATACCAAGGGTAGTGGGTTCAAACCCAGCCCTGGCCAAACTGCAACAAAAAAATAGCTGAGCATTATGGCTGGTGCCTGTAGTCCCAGCTACTTGGGAGGCTGAGGCAAGAGAACCGCCTAAGCCCAGGAGTTGGAGGTTGCTGTGAGCTATGTGAGGCACTCTACCAAGGGCAATAAAGTGAGACCCTGTCTCTACCAAAAAAAAAAAAAAAAAAAGAAAAGAAACAGTGCCAACACCAAATGCAGAAAAGGACGTGAAGAAACTGGAAGTCTCACATACATTGCTGGTAGGAATGGCAAATGGTACAGCCATTTTTGGAATAGTTTTACAATTTCTAATAAAACTAAACACATGCATTTACACAAGACCTAGCAGTTACACTCTTGTGCACTGAACCTAAAGAAATGGAAACTTATGTCCACACAAAAATCTATACATAAATGTTCATAGCAGCTTTATTTATCATTGAAAAAACCCTGAAAACTCAAATGTCCAGTGTGTGAATGACTAAATTCTGATCTATCCCCACAATGGAATATTATTCAGCAATAAAAAAAAATTGAACTGTTGGGCAGCACCTGTGGCTCAGGGGGTAGGGCGCCAGCCCCATATACCAAGGGTGGCAGATTCAAACCTGGTCCCGGCCAAACCACAAGAGAAAAATAGCTGAGCATTGTGGTTGGTGCCTGCAGTCCCAGCTACTCGGGAGGCTGAGGCAAGAGAATTGCCTAAGTCCAAGAGCTGGAGAGGGGACACCACAGCACTCTACCAAGGACGACAAAGTGAGACTCTGTCTCTAAAAAAACAAACAAATAAAAATTGAACTATTGATACATGCAACAACTTGGATAAATCTCAAGAGCATCGTGCTCAGAAAAAAAAAAAGCCAAAGCCAATCAAAAAAGCTTATGTACTACAGTTGATCTTCAAAGAACACAAATTTGATGTGTCCAGGTCTGCTTATCCGTGGAATGTTTTCAAAATATATATTGGAATTTTTTTTAGAGATTTGCAGCAATTGGAAAGAAACTCACAGATTAACCATGCACCCTAGAAATATCAAACAGAAAATTGAGAAAAAGGTATGTCATGAATGTACAAAAATACATAGATACTAGTCTACCGATGTGTTAAAGCACAGTTTATGTTATTGGTAAGGCCTCTGGTCAATAATGACTATTAGTAGTTAATCTTGGGAGAGGCAAAAGTTACACATGGAGTTTTGACTCTATACGGGGTTAGTGCCCCTAATTCCTGAATTATTCAAGGGACAATTGCATATGATTCCATTTACATAACATTCACAAATGACAAAACTAAAAACTATAGAGGTGAAGAATAGATTAGTAGTTGCCAAGGGATGGAGACAGGAGAAGACATAACTGTACAGAGATACGCAAAGAAGTTCTTTTGCGGTGATCCTACATAAAATAGCTGTCTCTATTGATTATAGTGGTAGTCACAGCAATCTATAAATGGAACCAAATCATACAGAAGAACTATGTATACCCATACACACACACAGGAGAGGATATAAAAACTGGTGAAAACTGGAAAAAATGTGTAGTCTAGTTAACAGAATTGTGCCAATGTCAGTTTCCTGGCTTTGAAATTATACCACAGTTACCTAAGATGTTATCATTAGGGGAAGCTGGGTAAAAGGTTCATAAGACTCTCTGTACTATTTCTACAACTTCAATTATGAATCTACAATTATTTCAAAATAAAAAGGTAAAAATATAATTTCACCTGTTTTTTATGTGACTAGCTGAAAATTTTAAGTTATATATGTGGCTTGTATCATATTTCTATTGAACACTGCTGCTCTATAAAATTCAGCATGTACACTGGAATACACTATGGCATCAGTTACTGTATGTTCCAGTCCTTGAACATCTACGATAGACTTTCCTTTCCCACAAATTCTGTATTCAAATAAATTTAGGAAACATGATAGGTTAAATTTACACAGATTTCTTTACAAGAAGCCTTCCCCTTTAATATGCTAATATGATCTTAAATCTCTGATACTTTTATTTCACAGGCAAAACTGGGGCATAGAGGGATTAAGTACACTATTTAAGGTCATATAGTTAGCAAGTAATAGAGCTGAGATTCAAATCTAAGTAGTCTGGCTCTCAGAGGAAATGAAGAGTTTGAGATTTGGTGTATTACACTATTTTTAATATAAGGATCCTGTCAGTGGAGCTTACACTACATATTATTTTTCTAATGGTAGAGACGGATTTGTGCAGGGCTAGCTGTACTTCTCTGATTCAGTGATGCTACAACTACAAGCTTGTCTTTAACATAGTGACAGTGATAAAAAAATAGGAATTCCAGCTATAAAATAGAGGCTGACTATATTTTTTAGTCTGGCAAGGAAATCTAACTAAAAGGTAACAACTAGATAACAAAGAAATATTATTAAATTTGATACTAGCACTAGGATTACATAAGAAAATGTCCTTAATTTTTAGAGATGTATAATGACATATAGGGGTGAAATGATAGTGTTTAGGGTTTTGCTTTCCTTTTTTTTCTTTCTTTCTTTTTTTTTTGACAGGGTCTCACTCTGCTGCCTAGGGTAGAGTGCAGAGGCAGGATCATAGCTCTCTGCAATCTCAAACTCCTAGGTTTAAGCAGTCCTTCTGCCTTAGCCTCCCAAGTAGCTGGGACTATAGGCACATGCCACTATGCCCAGCTAATTTTTCTTCCCCCCCCCTTTTTTTTTTAGGGATGGGGTCTAGCTATGTTGCCCAGGTTGGTCTTGAACTCCTGGCCTCAAGAGATCCTCCCACCTCAGCTTTACAAAGTGCTAGGATTAGTGGCATAAGCCACCATGCCTAGCCTGCTTTTCTCATTTCAGAGAGGCACAGAGAGGATAAGAAAAAAAGATAAAGGGCCGGGTGCGGTGGCTCATGCCTATAATCCTAGCACTCTAGGAGCGTAGGTGGTTGGAATGCCTGAGCATCACAGGTTTGAGATCAGCCTGAGTAGAGCAAGACCCGTCTCTAAAAATAGCTGGGTATTGTAGTGGGTGCTTGAAGTCCCAGCTACTTGGAAGGCTGAGGCAAGAGAATTGCTGGAGCTCAAGAATCAGAGGTTGCTGTGAGCTACGATGCCATAGCACTCTACTCTGGGGCAATAGAGTGAGACTCTATTTCAGAAAAAAAAAAAGAAGGAAGGAAAGAAAAGAAAAAGAAAAATGACAAGGCAGACAAAGCAAATATATTAAAAATTTGATAATTGTTGGATGAGAGGGTGATGGGTAGTTCATCATATTATTCTCTATAAATCTGTGTGTAAGATTTTTCATTAAAAAAATGTTAAGGCTCGGCGCCTATAGCTCAACCGGCTAAGGCGCCAGCCACGTACACCTAAGGTGGAGGGTTCGAATCCCCAGCCCGGACCCGCCAAACAACAATGACAGCTGCAACCAAAAATAGCTGGGCATTGTGGCGGGTGCCTGTGGTCCCAGCTACTTGGGAGGCAGAGGCAGGAGACTCGCTTGAGTCCAGGAGTTGGAGGTTGCTGTGAGCTGTAATGCCACGGCACTCTACCCAGGGGGACAGCATGAGGCTCTGTCTCAAAAAAAAAAAAAAATGTTAAGCTCAGCTCAGCACCTTTGGCTCAAGTGGCTAAGGTGCCAGCCATGTACACCTGAGGTGGTAGGTTCAAATCCAGCCCTGGCCCACCAAACAACAATAACAGCTACAACCAAAAAATAGCCGGGTGTTGTGGTGGGTGCCTGTGGTCCCGGCTACTTGGGAAGCGGAGGCAGAAGACTTGCTTGAGCCCAGGAGTTGGAGGTTGCTGTGAGCTGTGATGCCATTGCACTCTACCCAGGGTGACAGTTGGAGTCTCTGTCTCAAAAAAAAAAAAAAAAAAAGTTAAGCTTGGGCAGTGCCTATGGCTCAAGGAGTAGGGCGCCAGCCCCATGAATCAGGGGTGGCAGATTCAAGCCTGGCCTGGACAAAACTGCAAAAAAAAAAAAAAAAAAAGTTAAGTTATAATGCCTCAGCAACCGTAGCACAGTGGTTATGGCACCAGCCACATGCACTGAGGCTGGTAGGTTCAAACTCAGCCCAGGCCAGCTAAACAATGACAACTATAACCAAAAAAAAAAAAGAATAGCTGGGCGTTGTGGTGGGCACCTGTAGTTTTAGCTACTTGGGAGGCTGAGGCAAGAGAATCCTTTAAGCCTGAGAATATGAGGTTGCTGTGAGCTGTGATGCGACAGCACCCTACTGAGGGTGACATAGTGAGATTCTGTCTCAAAAAAAAAAATGTTAAGCTGTATGTTGTTAATTGTTCTTTTTCCAAACTCTTTTCAGCATCTGTAATTTGTAACTGTTAGAGAGAAAACTCAAGTTACTACTTCAAAGCAGATTATAGGTAATAATATCTAAAGTAAAAATTGCTTTTAATTTACTGTCATTTAGGCTCGGCGCCTGTGGCTCAAGCGGCTAAGGCGCCAGCCACATACACCTAAGGTGGCAGGTTTGAATCCCCAGCCCGGGAAGCCAAACAACAATGATGGCTGCAACCAAAAAATGGCCAGGCTCTGTGGCGGGCGCCTGTGGTCCCAGCTACTTGGGAGGCTGAGGCAGGAGACTCGCTTGAGCCCAGGAGTTGGAGGTTGCTGTGAGCGTGATGCCACGGCACTCTACCCAGGGGGATAGCTTGAGGCTCCGTCTCAAAAAAAAAAAAAAATTACTGTCATTTAGATATATTTTATCTTCATTATTCACTTCATCCTGACTTCAGCAAGAGAATCAACTTTTGGAAGCATCAAATCAACAATGAAAACAAGTAGTATAGCTATACTGGGTCAATAATTCTGGCCTAGTAAGTGCCTAACAACTTTTTCACACAAGATTTTTTAAACATTCATAATGGTCACAATTAATTATAATAGCAGGCTTGGCGCCTATAGCTCAACCGGCTAAGGCGCCAGCCACGTACACCTAAGGTGGCGGGTTCGAATCCCCAGCCCGGGCCTGCCAAACAACAATGATAGCTGCAACCAAAAAATAGCCGGGCGTTGTGGCAGGCGCCTGTGGTCCCAGCTACTTGGGAGGCTGAGGCAGGAGACTCGCTTGAGCCCAGGAGTTGGAGGTTGCTGTGAGCTGTGATGCCATGGCACTCTACCCAGGGGGACGGCTTGAGGCTCTGTCTCCAAAAAAAAAAAAAAAAAAATTGTAATAGCAGATTTTAATCTAAA
>CAUYTI010095277.1:0-33315 GCA_963575145.1 Galago senegalensis
GTCAGGTTCCAGAAGAAGATGACTTAACTGTATTTGAATAAATGTAGATTGTTGTATTATACTTAATAAAAATAAGACATCCCCTGAAAATAAACCCTAGTGTGTCTTCTTGAGAAAAAATAAATATAAGACAGTGTCTTATTTTCGGGGAAACATGGTACTCCTATATACCATGTCTGGTAATGGTTCTTGACCTTGGCTATACATTAGAACCACCCAGGAAGCTCTTAAAAATAGTGATATTTGGGCTCTAGTCCTAATTGAATTAGAAGCTCTGGAGATGGGGCCCTGGGGTTAGTCTTTTGAAAAGGCTCCCCAGGCTTGGCACCTGTAGCTCAGTGGCAGGTTTGAACCTAGCCTGGGGCCTGCCAAACAACAATGACAACTACAATAAAAAAAAATAGCCAGGTGTTGTGGCAGGCGCCTATAGTCCCAGCTACTTGGGAAGCTGAAGCAAGAGAATTACTTAAGACCGAGAGTTTGAGGTTGTTGTGAGCTGTGATGCAACAGCACTCTACCAACATAATGAGATTCTGTCTCAAAAAAAAAAAAAAAAAAAGAGAGAGAGAAGAAAAAGAAAAGGCTCCCAAAATGATTCTGATATTTAGTCTCTTTGAGTTGACATTTGTTTTTAACAGAGGGACTCAGCATGGCAAACAATTGTGGAGGTCTTTTCAGGGGTTACAGGAGTCCTTTCCCTGGGCCCCTCAAATCATACTACATAGATAGTCATTTATTAAACTTCTTTCTATGTTTTTAAGGATGTTTCTTGATCTTTGAATCACCAGTTATTCCCCTTCACTGACTGGATATTTATTAATTTTGGTACCCTTAGACATCAGCACATAGTAAGTCCTCAGTAATTTTTCTTTTGAGACAGATTTTCACTCTGTTGCCCAGGCTAGAGTGCTGTGACATCAGCCTAGCTCACAACAACCTTAAACTCCTGGATTCAAGCAATCCTCTTGCCTCAGCCTCCTGAGCAGCTGGGACTGCAGGTGCCTGCCACAATGCCCAGGTGGTTTTTCTATTTTTAGTAGAGACGAGGTCTTGCTCAGGCTGGTCTCCAAGTCCTGAGCTCAAGCAATTCCCCAGCCTCAGCCTCCCAGAGCGCTAGGATTATAGGTGTGAGCCACTGTGCCCAGCCTCAGTAAGTATTTTAAAATAGAAAAACAAAGTACTGGGATGTGGCCTAGAATGACCCTGGTAAAGCAAGCACAGACAATCCCTTCAAATGAAACCCCTAGTTTTCTGGTTCTGGAAACTTAGCCTGAACCCAAAAAGCCTGCATCCTCTTTGCTTGGAGTCACCTCCCCAGAAAAAAAGCCAAAATAATGGGAACAGGGTATAGTGCTTGGCAGATGGTAAGTACTCAAGCCATATTTGCTGAATTAATTAAATAATTCGTTATTAATCTTAGTAATCAAGTGATATATTTTATGTTATGCCTACTATGTGCTTGGTACAGGGAGACATACTAATGTAAAATTTCTGCTTGTACAAGGAGGTGAGCTATGACAGGGTGGATTAGCAGGAGTACTGTAAGAAATCAGGGAGGGGAATGGAAGAGTTGGCGAAGGATGCATGATAAAGGTAAAATTTGGACTGGGCTTTAAAGAAGAGATGGCATTTAGCTAATCAAAAGGGACACTGGGGGCCCCGAAGACTGGAGATGGGGAGAAAACCTCACGAGGTTGAGTTCAGGAGTGGGAAAAAACCCAGTGTATTCAGGGAGCTGTGAACAGAACCACCAAATGCAGCAGAAGGTGGTGTAGAGATAGGCACTTAGAGAGTCAAATGTGGCTTGTGGGGGACTTTGGGATTCAGCAAGAGGACATGTTTATCTCTGGACAGTTTTGAGTACAGGAAGGAAGGCCCCCTGGTTCCCTTACCTGTGATCTGGTGAAATCAGGATAGCCCTCCATCATCCTAGAGCTCCACCATGGTTGCTATGGGAATTGATGATGAACAGGCTCAGGTGGTAAAGACAAAGAGCCAGTGGGAAGGTAAATCCGAAGGGAAAGCGTCAGCAACCTGAGCTTCATCCTTTCACGGTGCCCTGCCTTGCACTAAAATGTTTGGCCAGATCCCTGACTTTCGTCAAGATATGAGTGATCACAATCCTGACATCTATACATACAGCCACCCAATTAAAAATGGTCAGAAAATCACCAGCTGCTGAATTCAGCCTTGAGGGGTAGGCAGGCTCTCTCTTCTATTCCTTATTCCATCTAACTGTTGGCTTCATATTTGCTTCAAGGGATTTGCAGTGGCCCCAGAGGTATTTAGCAATTCTAGTCCCGCGTTTCAAGCCAAAATTCATTTTAGCTGAAAAGGGTGCCTGTTGCAAAATGAGACTCCCAGCTGCTTGAAGGCAAAATAGGGTCAGTGAAGAGCTAAGATGACCCAGCCTTATGGTACTTAATTAGTCTATGCTTAATGAGTTAGGACATCTTCAACAATACAGATTTGAGGGCCAGATTCTCCCAGAGATTCTGACTTTTCAAGTCCGGTATGCGCCTAGGCATCTGTGTTTTAATAAGCACTTCTCAATGATTCTTATCATCAGGCAAGTTTTAGAACAACAGGTTAGTGCACGCTAATGAGTTGGTGCAAGTGTCAGCCAACTTTTTCTGTAAAGGGCCATATAATAAATATTTTAAGCTTTGCAGGTCACGCATAGTAGCATCAAAGCTGCCATAGGCAATACATAAATGAAGATCATGGCTGTGTTCCAATAAAGCTTTATTTACAAAAACAGGTAGTGGACAAGATTTGGACCATGCAGGTCTATAATTTGCTTATTTACTCCTCCCTGGTATCACATTCACATTTTGACCAGAGCCTTCTCAATTCTTAATGTTTTAATTCAAAGGAATGGCCCTAATATTAAGAACTTTAGGCTCCACAACTGAGCTTAGAAGATGTTTTGGAACAGGGAGATCTTTGAGAGCCCCCTCATATCACACTACAAGGCAGGCCTCACCTGTGTCTAAGCGTAAGGTTAGATATGACTCCGTAATATCCAGCAGAGGCCAGCTGGCAATAAGTGAGTCACAATCAACGATCAAGGCTGAAGACCGAGAAAAGGATGGAGTCTTAGCAAACGATAGGACTAGGGTCAATGAGGAATGAAGCATAAACAAGCTGAAAATAACTCTGAGACAGACACCTAGAAATGATTATGATCCCTGAAAATATTGGCAATTCCACTTCCTCCTTTGTGATTTGCTCCTACAAATATCTGAATCTTTGGTTTGCAGTGGTACAAACTATCTCTAGTACAGGCTCTGATCTTAGATGTGGGGTAGGGAGGGAAAGGATGCCATTCCCACCACTGTGGTGAATACCTAAAAGGATACTAGTTGAGGTTCTTCATTTATTGAAATCCATCAAATAGGACCAAGATAGAACCAGAACCAGTGGATGAAAAATTAGGAATGGACTCCCAGCTTCAGTTTGCTGTGGGGGGTAGCGATCACAATCCAAGACTCAAGAAATCTGGGTTCTGGTTTTGGCTCTGCTATTCAATCATTCTGATACTTTGGGTAAACTATATCCTCTCCTTGGGCCTCTGTTTCACATGCAAAGATGAAGGATGGTCTTCATGGCCCATTCAAGTCTCTGTGGATGCTTCACTGCGCCATGGAGGCATCTGAGAGCAGATGATCACAGAGAAAAGAGAAGGTGACAGTTGAGTTGAATGAAGATTCCTCTTGCCTCATGTTTATGACACCTTGAGATGGCTGTCAAGATGGAGTCAAGCAAACCTCCCTGAGTGCAGCTATAGATCTTTCCTTCTTACCCCTTCCTCTTGCTCCTGCCTCAGCCTGCAGCCCCCGCCCAGTATTGGAGTGCCAGGCCGTGCAACACACAAAGGCATTTATATCGACTCCATGATTAATCAATACTGTAATCACTTTCTGCAGCGCTCTCTAGCCCTGGATTTTGTTGTGCTATATCAGTGGTTCTCAACCTGTGGGTCGCGACCCACAGGAACTATATTAAAGGGCCGTGGCATTAGGAAGGTTGAGAACCACTGCTCTGTATCATTTGCTGCCAACAAATTGCTTCCATGGGTCAGGATGAGAAGTCTAAGGTTCCTTTAGCTCAGTGGTTCTCATTCTTGGCTGCAGTTTGAAATCATCAGAAGCTATACAAAAAAATACCAATGCTTAGGCCCCACCCCCAGGAATTCTGATATAATTGATCTGGGGTGGGGCCTGGGCTTTGGGCTTTTTAGAGGCTTCTCTAGCATTTCTACTGTGCAGCCAGGACTGAGACTCACTGATTGGGTTCCTGCTGTACTCAGGTGGAACAGGTGGCTTTCTGCAATCTCCATGGGGAATAAGATTTCTGGCTCCAACAGAGAATACAGCTGGGACCAGGGCCTACAATGTGATAAGGACGTTTCTGGGTCTCTTTATCTTAGGACCCTGCCCTCCTGTGGCTGATCTGGTAAATGAATCTCAACAGCAGCGTAAATGGATGATAATAGCTTAATGTATTGCCTTCCCAGCCAGCAGGGCCCTTCAGGGCCTTAACACAAAGGAATTCCTTATTGTACTCATTGCGGGGTGGAGGGGTGTGGTTTGAAGTAGTCCCACCCAAACCTACTTTGCTCCCTAGTCCTTCTTCTCATCTCAGTAAATGGCATTTCCAGAGGTTGACCTCTCTTCTTCTCTCACCCCCCAGTATCCAATCCATCCGCATGTCAGCTTGATTTAGTTTTCAAAATACATCCAAGTTTTCAACCTGAGAGAGATGATTGAAAAAAAAACTTAAAAAAACCAAAAATATATTCATATGCAGGATTCACTCACTTTTCATCTTCTCCGTTACTACCATCCTAGCCCAAGCCTCCATCAGATTTTAACTGTACTACTGCAGTTACAAACATTGCAGTTAGACGCTTCTAACTGGTCCCTCTACTTTTGCCATTGTGCTACTGTACTCTGTTTCCAACAGAGCAACCAGAGTTATCATTTTAAAATACATACCAGCCTGGCATGGTGCTCACACCTGTAATCCTAGCACTTTGGAAGGTCGAGGCAAGTGAGTCACTTGAGCTCAGGAGTTCAAGACCAGCCTGAGCAAGAGCAAGACCCTGTCTCTACTGAAAATAGAAAAACCAGCCGGGTATGGTGGCAGGTGCCTAGAGTCCCAGCTACTTGAGAGGCTGAGGCAAGAGTAAGATGCCTCAAGCCCAGGAGTTTGAGGTTGCTATGAGCAATGATGTCATGGCACTCTACCCAGGATGATGGAGTGAGACTGTGTCTCAAAAAAATAAAATAAATAAGGCCAGGTGCAGTGGCTCACGCCTGTAATCCTAGCACTCTGGGAGACCAAGGCAGGTGGATTGCCTTAGCTCACAGGTTTGAGACCAGGCTGAGCTAGAGCAAGACCCCATCTCTAAAACTAGCCAGGTGTTGTGGCAGGTGTCTCTAGTCCCAGCTACTTGGGAGGCTGAAGGAAGAGAATCGCTTAAGCCCAAGAGTTTGAGGTTTCTGTGAGCTGTGATGCCACAGCACTTTACCAAGGGCAACAAAGTGAGACTCTGTCTCAAAAAATAAATAAATGAATGAATAAAATAAGATAAAATAAATGCATACCAGACCCTGTCTGATCAAAACCCTCCAGTGAGGCTCGGTGCCTATAGCTCAATGGCACCTATATGCCTATAGCTCATATACACCAGAGCTAGTGGGTTCAAATCCAGCCCACGCCTGCCAAACAACAATGACAGCTACAACCAAAAGATAAAAATAGCCAGGCATTGTGGTGGGCGCCTGTAGTCCCAGCTACTTGGGAGGCTGAGGCAAGAGAATTGCTTAAGCCCAAGAGTTTGAGGTTGCTATGAGCTATGAAGCCACTTGCTGTACTGAGGGTGACAAAGTGAGACTCTGTCTCAAAAAAAAAAAAAACAAAGAAAGAACAGAGCAGTGCCTGTGGCTCAAAGGAGTAGGGCACCGGCCCCATATGCTGGAGGTGGCAGGTTCAAACCCAGCCCTGGCCAAAAACTGCAAACAAAACAAAACAAAACAAAACAAAACAAATAACCAAAAAAAACCCCTCCAGTGGAGTGAAATCCAAAGTTCTTCCCACGGCTTACAAGGCCTGATGTGACCCAGCCCCCAGGCTGCCTCTCTTCCCCGACTCCATTCATCACTACTCTACCCACCTTGGGCTTCCTTCCTGCTAGTTCTTCATATACCCCAACCCTGCACCCACCTCAGGGCCTTTCTCCAGATAGTCTCATGGCTATTTTTTCCTCACTTTTTTCAAGTCTCTGCCTAATTTCACCTCCTCTGGAGAGGTCCTCCCTGACTATCCTGTCTAAAATAACATCCTGCTATCCCAATTCTGGGGATCCAAAGGAACTGAAATCAGTATGTTGAAGAGATGTCTGCTCTCCCATGTTCATTGCAACAGTAGTCCCCACAGCCACGATGTGGAATCAGCCTAAGTATCTATCAACAGATGAGTGGATACAGAAACTACAGTACCTGTAAACAGTGGAATACTATTCAGCCATTGAAGAGAAGGAAATCCTGTCATTTGTGACAATGCGTATGAACCCGGATGACATTTGTACTAAGTGAAATTAGCCAGGCACAGAAAGACAGATCTCACATACAGAATCTCAAAAAGTCTAACTCAGAAGTAAGGAGGGGAAAGGGGATTCCCATTCTACCAGGCTGGAGTGAAGGAGGGGATGGGGAGATGCTGTTCAAAGGGTACAAAGTTTCAGTTGGACAGGAGGAATAAATTTTTTGAGATCTATTGTGCAGCATGGTGACCATAGTTAATAATAATGTATATTTCAAGATTGCTAAAATAATACCCCCACCACTCCCATTCTCACTCACCCTTTTGTGTAGTCCCTTCCCCTTCCCCATTTTTCCTCACAGTCCTTATTTGCTCCCTAAAAGATATTTATTTATAGTCTATCTTCCCTTGCTAGAAAGGCCACTCCATGAGGCCAGGGAGTTTTGTTTCTCTTATTCACTGCTCTATCCCTCATCACCTAGAACAGTGCCTGGCATGTTGTAGGCTCTCCCTAAATCTATCATATGAATGAAGAAATGTCCCCAAAGATGTGAGGGCGCCCCTCAGCTTGGCTCCTGCATTTCCTGGCTACTAGGCTATACGGAACTCAGCAGGGGCTTGGAATACCAGGAGCTCTCAGGAAAGGCTTAGTTTTCAGTGATTGCTAATCATGCTTTCTGCTGAATTTCTGGGCAACTTTTTTGTTTTTATTTTCATTTTATTGAGACAAGGTCTTGCTTTGTTGTCTGTGCTAGAGTGCACTAGTGTCATGATAGCTCATTGCAACCTCAAACTCCTGGACTCAAGTCATCCTCCTGTCGTAGCCTCCTGAGTAGCTGGGACTACAGGTGCCCACCACCATGCTGGCCATTGTTTGTGTGTGTGGGTGTGTGTGTTGGTATTGGTATATATTGAGTATTATGATTTTAATACATTTTTTCTTCTTAAAAATATATACATTCTTTGGCCCCCTCTATATATATGTGTAATTTGGTTTTTGTAGAAACAGCATCTCACTATTGCTAAGGCTAGTCTAAAACTCCTGGCCTCAAGCCATCCTCCAGCCTCTGACTCCCAAAGTGCTAGGATTACAGGCACAAACCACTGCCCCTGGCCCCTGGGCTACTTTTTAAGATAAAGAACCTGGCCAGGTGCAGTGGCTCATGCCTGTAATTGTAGCCCTGGGCAGGCCGAGGTGGGTGGATTGCCTAAGCCCACAGGTTCGAGACCAGCCTGAGCGGGAGTGAGACCTCCTCTTTAAAAATAACCAGGGGATATGGCAGGTGCCTGTAGTCCCAGCTACTTGGGAGGCTAAGGCGGCAAAAGAATGACTTGAGCCCAAGAGTTTGAGGTTGCTGTGAGCTGCAATGCCACAGCACTCTACCCAGGGTGACATAGGGAGACTCTGTCTCAAAAAACAAAATAAATAAAGAACCTAGCTGATTATTGGGGCATTTCTTATAGCACTGGATAAACAGAGTGGTGCAGAGCCCAGAACCAGAAAGCCAGAAGACCTGGGTTAAAGCTCCCACGTCTCTGTTTCCAAATAGCATTGCAACTATAGATAAATCATGCTGGCGTGCTCGGTCTCCTTTCTCCCAAGTCTAAAATAATATCTGTCGTGCGCCTTCTTTATGGGAGCAGGGCATATCTGTGAGATAAGACCATTTCTGTAAATGCTTTGAGATGCTTATATTCAAATGTAATAAAAATCACCATTTAGATATATCTCACATGAAGAAAACCAAATACATAAAAATTCAATGTATGTCATTACTAAAACATTTTTGCAAACTCCCCTAGGCATAGAGCATTAATATTGGGATTCAATTTACTTCAATTCAATTCATGCCCAACTTTTCCCGAACACACTACTCATATAGCGAAGCACTTAGCACATCGCCTTGCACCCAGTAGGCAATCAATTCTTATTGACTCCTTAATCAGTAAGGCAAAGTGGACCTGTACTGGGACATCTTAACTCTGACATGACAATGATCAGGTTTTCCCCAGGAACGGGGAACTCACCAGCTCTCTGTTCTTTTTTCAGTCCCCCAAATCTGCCTTCATCAGTGCTGCAAAGAAGGCCAAGCTGAGGTCCAATCCTGCGAAGGTTCGATTTTCTGAGCAGGTGGCAGTTGAAGAAACAAATGCAGTAAGTGCAGCTTTGGCTCTCTCCCCTCCGCCCCAGGCCAGAGTCTTCCTGACTGTCAGGTCTCCCTCTGGGGCTACTCAGTGGTGCACAGTGTTGTTCTGAAAGGCATGGGAGGGTCCCAGTGCTGTGGGTGGAGGGGGTAGTGAGTGAGGAGGAGTATGTGATATCCAGAATGGCTCTGGGCATCGAGAGGAGAAGGAACACTATTGATTCCATCAAGATCCTCCTGTTGCTTAGAGAAATTTCCATCCCTAACCCAATAGCTTACACCCAGAACAAGTGCTCCATGACCATCTTTTGGCTACTTGATAAAAGCAGAAAGGAAGTAATGGTTTTCTGAAGATCTGGGGAATAAGTGGCTGCTGAAATTGACCTCTCTTCACATTTAAGTGATCCTGCAACCCCACATCTTGACTGGAGAAGACTGCCGTGATGGGTGAATCTGCCTAGAGCAAATGATACAGACTCTCATTAAAGCACCACGTTTTTATTTGGTATCTACTGTGTTCCCAGTGCTAGAGGGGAGGCAAAATAAATATATATGTTTCATAGCACTGGATATCTCTCAGTGATGTTCCAGGGTAAAAGTGGTTCAGACTGAGACAATATAAAATCTGCTACTGGGTGGTATGGTACGGAGGAGCAGACAATGTTCGACAGCCCAAGCCACACAGCTAACAACATAGCGGGGAGGGGAGTCCTGGCCAGTTGCAGTCTTTCCCACTGCTTTGTGGGTTTACATGCAGTGAACTGACTGCCCCAGATGTGCAAATAAGAAGTGGGTGGAGAGGAGAAAGATCTGTGCTGAGCAGTCATGGGTTCGAGCCCAAAGTACCCTAGGAATCTTTAGAAGTTGGTGATATCCCAGTGGGGGTGGAGGAGATAGCTGGAACTAACAGGCACTTGTGTGTTTTTGCAGGCTGTGGCAGACAAGGCCATCAGGGGGCCCTTGGCATTTACATACTGAGGCACAGCTGCAGTTGTTGAGAGACACTAGCAGGCCCAGATTGAGTGGGGAAATCAGCGGGAGGCCAGGCACTTCTCTAGTTCTTTGAGGAAGAGTCATTCAGAAGGGCTAGAGGACACAGGTGTCTTCCATCTCCATTTCCCTGAATCTCATCCCCAAACTGAGCCCATGCCCTCCTCCTCCTCCTTTGTACAGAAGGAAAGCACAGGGGGCTATAGGAACCCACTGTACAAGCTGTCTGAATTGTTGGTGGCTGGGACCCATGTCAACCCTAGCAGAAAAGGTTGAAGAGAAGCAAGGGTTGGTGAGCAAAGAGGAAAGTGAACGGTATGAAGTCCAAGTCACTAAGGGGAAATTTGTGCCCTAAGCCCTTGAAAACCCAGGGGACATATGAATTGATTTGGGAAGTATGGACAGGTGCATCCAGTCCCATCCCAACATTGCTGAGTAATCAACCGAGGCCAAGCCACTCAGTGAAGAACTCCCTCCCCTCCCCTCTTTTCATCTTCCTTCCACTGTCACTGCTCCAATCTCTCCTTCCTCCACCATAGCTCCCCTCTCCATAGCTAGGCCACAGGCAGAATCAATTCCCCGCTGCAGTGTATCAGAACACAAATGCCCCAGAGTAGGGAGGACCCACCCCAAGTTGCTTTTCTTCCTCCTGAACAAGCCATCAGGTCTGGTTCAGGGCTCTTGTCTGGGAGAAAGACGGACATCAGTCTTCCAACTCTCTCTCTGCTCAGGAACTCACCTGATGTTACAACAGCACCACTGCCGCCAGTGTGGACCATAGAACCTCATCACTGGTTGGGACCTGGGGGGCTCTAGGCCCAGGTGACTCTGGACTGTCCTATCATCCCCTTTCCCTTCGTGTTCCAAGGCTTTATTAAGCAACCAGAGCAAAAATAAATCCTGTGGGCGTTCCTTGCCAACTCTATTTTTAAGCAAAATCAATTAAGTAATTATCTGAGTCCAACCCAGTGTGCTAAATAAATCCTGCCACCACTGTGCATCATCAGCTGGGGATCCAGGGGCTTTGGGCTGGGCAGGAGTAAGGCATCTCAGGAGCAGGGAGAGGACTAGGGAAGTCAGGCTTTTCCAACTTTTTATCCCATCAGTTCCCACTTGACCCCAGCCAAGCCTGACTCCTGATTCCTCACCACCAGCAACCAAAACCCACCCAGGAGACTTGCTTGTTCCTAATTGCTTTGTCCATGATCCATGACAGTCCCTAATCTGGACTGTGCTTTTTTGGCTTCTTTAAGAATCTATGCCCATTGGCTCGGTGCCCGTAGTACAGTGGTTACAGCGCCAGTCACATACACTGAGGCTGGTGGGTTCGAACCCAGCCCAGGCCAGCTAAAACAACAATGACAACTGCAATAAAAAATGGCCGGGCATTGCAGTAGGCACCTATAGTCCCAGCTACTTGGGAGACTGAGGCAAGAGAATCACTTAAGCCCAAGAGTTTGAGGTTGCTGTGAGCTGTGATGCCATAGCACTGTACCGAGGGTGACATACTAAGACTCTGTCTCAAAAAAAAAAAAAAGAAAGGAATCTATACCCTCCGTCTCCTTCAAAATCAAAATCGAATTTGCCTTGTCTACGGAACTTTAGCTGTTTGGTTTTGTTTTCTAACATGTGTTTATGCCAGGTCACTGACATGAGTGGAAGACTGGGCTCAAGTTCTCTATTTTTGCTGTAGTCCTCCTGGGGACTCAGCACAGTGCTAGGCATACCATAGTGGCTCAGTGAATGCCCACCGGATTAAGAATTCCGGCCATCTATGTAGCTTTTTCGTTCTGAGGAACCAATGGTGTTGCCCTGAGGAAATGTAATCATTGAAGTAAGTACATATTAGGCACCTGCTGCTCATTCATCAGCAGCCATTTATTGAGCACCAGCTGTGTGTCAGGAGCTTGGTTTAGTATGGGTACTGCAAAGATGAATAGGACATGGCTATTGCATTCTGAATTCACCATTTGATTGTGAAAGATAAATGTTCTTTAAAATATAATAAGAGCACTGAGAGGTTTATATAGATTGCTATAGGAATGCATGAGTGAACCAGGTCCAATGTCTGACTATTGAGCTGGATTTTGAAGGATGAGTAGGAGTTTACCAAGGAGGGAAAGAGAAAGGCGGAGGAAACAGGATTTCTTTAATGAATTTTTACTGAGAACTTAACATGCACCACTCTATAAACCTCTAAGCCAGGAAAAGTTTTGCTAAGAAGTTGTCAGGTGCTCAGAAAGATGCCTCACCAGAGGCTTGGCGCTTGTAGCTCAGTGAGTAGGGCACTGGCCACATATACTGAAGGTGGGGGGTTCAAGCCCAGGCTGGGCCTGCTAAACACCAATGACAACTGCAGCCAAAAAATAGCTGGGCATTGTGGTGGGCACCTGCAGTCCCAGCTGCTTGGGAGGCTGAGGCAAGAGAATCGCTTAAGCCCAAGAGTCTGAGGTTGCTGTGAGCTGTGCCCCACGGCACTTTACCAAGGGTGACATAGTGAGACTCTGTCTCAAAAACAAAAAAAAACAAAGATGCCTCGCCAGTGATTCTCAGTCAGGGTAGGCATTGCTCACTCCTAGAGACCTTTTGGAAATGTCTAAGAGTGTTTTAGGTCATCCCAAAGACTTGGTGTGCTATTGGCATTTTGTGTCTCAGAATCAGAGACACTAAGTGCCCCGCAGACAGTGGGGAGGGTCCTGAATGATAAAGACTTGTCAAAGGTATGGAGGCATGGGAACTAGGAATAGAAGGCAGGTTGTAACTCTGGGGAGGTAGGCAGGGGCCATGTCACAAAGGCATAGGTGGCTATAAGGGAGGGGAAATGCCAAAGCAAAAGAATCGAGGGGGAAGTGATCTTGGTTTGTGAAGGGCCTGGTGGAAAAGGATGTATCAGGAAGTAAAATCGGGTGAGTAAGGTGCGTTCCGAAGGAGGCCCTACATCAGCCCTTCTGGGAGTGTGTGATTGTCTCCGTGGGCCAAGCACTGCTCTATGGGCCAAGTGGTGGAGATCTGAACCACAAAGGGGGCACCATAATGTTAAATGAAGGGCAAACTTTTTATTTTTTTTGAGACAGTCTTACTCATTTACCCTGGGGCTGAGTGCCATGGTGTCATAGCTCACAGCAACCTCAAACTGTTGGGCTAAAGCGATCTTGCCTCAGCCTCCCAAATAGCTAGGACTGCAGGCATCTGTCATGATTTCTAGCTAGTTTTTCTATTGTTAGTAGAGACAGGATCTCACTCTTGTTCAGGCTGGTCTCAAACTCCTAAGCTTAGGCGATCCATCCACCTCAGCCTCCCAGAGTGGTGGGATTACAGGCATGAGCCACCGTGCCTTGCTGAAGGGTGAACTTTTGACAGGGCCCAGTGCCTTCTTGGCTAATTTGGCTCTAGTTCCCATGTAGCATTATTATTGATCCGCTCTTTTTTTTTTTTTTGAGACAGAGCCTCAAGCTGTCCCCCTGGGTAGAGTGCCGTAGCATTACAGCTCACAGCAACCTCCAACTCCTAGGCTCTAGCGAGTCTCCTGCCTCCGCCTCCCAAGTAGCTGGGACCACAGGCGCCCGCCACAACGCCCGGCTAGTTTTTGGTTGCAGCCGTCATTGTTGTTTGGCGGGTCCGGGCTGGGGATTCGAACCCTCCACCTTAGGTGTACGTGGCTGGCGCCTTAGCCAGTTGAGCTATAGGCGCCGAGCCTATTGATCCACTCTTTGCAGTGTCTGTGTCCTCCTGCACCTTTGGCTCCCTGTCCCTTTCACCTTTTCTCTGTTCCTTTCTACACCTTTCCTCTTGCGTCCCTCCTCCTTCTAAATGAGTCTCTCTCCCTGTTCTTTTCTGCTTCTTCACAGAAAATGATGAAGAAGGAAGCTCTCCTCCTCATCCCCAACGTCCTGAAGGTTTTCTTAGAAAATGGGCAGATTAAGTCATTCACGTTTGATGGCCGGACCACTGTAAAGGTACCTACAGAGTCTCCTTTCCCAGGCCAGCATTGACCTCTCCAGAATATAGCCCGCTGTTTGTCCTGTGCGCTTCTGAGTCTACTTGCTGCCCAAGCAAGATGATCTTTAGCTCCCAATGCTTGTGAGAACAAGGCTGCAAAAATGCAGTCCACAGATGATGATGGAGCTGGACATTTGCATGCCCAGCTGTGTGCTAGTCATTGTTAATGCTGCGTGTGTATGCACGTGGGCACATGGCTGCATGGGTGCATGTGGGCACTTGGGCTCACATCTACTGGTGAACTGCTTTGTGTTCATGTTGCACAGGGTCCCTCAGGAACTTAGGAACTGAGGAGCGTAAATATCATTAAACCACGGATAATAAGCATCAGTGATTTATATTGATACGGTAACACCTACGCGAGTTTACACACAGAAATAAACAAACACAATCTCTGGGGAGATTAGCTTAACCATGTCTTGCTTTTTAAATAACAAGCAGATCTTAAGCACTGAACCAAGATTTGAAAAGTCCAGCCATAGCCCCTTTGGCTATTCTTTTCACAGGAAGAGCAATTACTGAGCTGTGATTCTTAACAGCTCAGCCAGGCGTCTGAAATTCGTAGTGATTCTCTTAGTCCTGAGGAGCAGAGGCGATGATACAATTAACCCTCAGATTCACTCAGCTCTGGGACAGAAATATCCATTCCTTCTTCTTCTGGACTCTCTCCAGAAAGAGAATGCCATCCCCAGAATAAATGTTTTAATGTAATCAGTGCTGCCCAAACTGCTGGCAGCTGCAGTGCCTACCCAGCAAACCTACCTTGGCACACAGATGTCCTGTAGTTCCCACACTCAGACGAAGATAACCCTATAAATAAAGAAACCCCTGGACCAGGAAAACTTTCACTAAGAGGAGTTCTCAGGTGCTCAGTATGGGCCTTGCCAGTAGTTTTCAACCAGGGTCAATATGGCCCACCCTGGAAATGGCAAAGGGCATTTTGGGTCTTCACAAACATTTGGTGTCTCAGGGTCAGAGATGCTAAATATTCTGCAGGGAGTGGGACAGTCCCTGAATTGTGATGAATTGTCCTGCCTAGGCTCAGAGGCTAGGGCCTTAGCCACATACACTGGACATGGCGGGTTCGAATCCAGCCCGGGCCTGCCAAACAACAATGATAACTACAACCAAGAATTTCTTTGGGGTGGCGCCTGTGGCTCAGTGGGTAGGGTACTGGCCCCATATACTGAGGGTAGCAGGTTCAAACCTGGCCCCAGCCAAAAAATAGCTGGGCGTTGTGGTAGGTGCCTGTGGTCCCAGCTGCTTGGGAAGCTGAGGCAAGAGAATCACCTAAGCCCAGGAGTTGGAGGTTGCTGTGAGCTGTGATGGCCACAGCACTCTACCTAGGGCAATAAAGTGAGACTCTTGTCTCAAAAAAAAAAATTTTCTTTGGACAGCTTAGGTCTGTGTGGGTCCTCCCAGGGGATAGAGGATATTCTCCTTAGGGTGCCATGGGATGGTGGCTTAGCTATTGAAGGTTTCAGGCTATGGGAGGGGGCATTGGAACAGAACTCTAGGCTACCCAAGTTGTGTCTGAATGTCCCTCCTCCAGATGTAGGTATCTCTTTGTATCAGAAATCTCCTCAGTATTTATTGATGAACTGGAATTTCCACTGTGGATTCTTTCTGGACAGTGTAGCATTCACTACCCTCTCTTTCCCCTTGGAGGCTTCTCCAAGGTTCTCCCACCTTACATCATCACTGCCAACTCTGGCTTCCAGGTAGTCCCAGCCTTCCAGGACAGCAGGGTTCCCCTCTCTCATGATCTCACTTTGACTTCAGGAAGGGTGTGCTGGCTATTTATTGGGACTTTGACTGGCTGCCAAGCCACTTGTCCCAGAGAGGTACCTGGGTGAATTGACAGCCTGGCACAGGGGCTGTTACACTTGTAACACCAGTTGGCAATCACTGGCTTGGCTGTCCACAATCCCAGTACAGCCGAACTGCAAAGAAAACCTCATCTGTCCCTGACAGAGCTCCAGCAACACTGGCGCCTCTGTGACTACTTGGATAACACAAAGGGATGCTCTCAAGTACTCACCAATTTCCAGCCTTACATTTGAATGGCTGAACATCTTTCAGTGTTCATTGAGGGACTTGTTTGGCAACCCTGGTTGTAAGGGAGATTCACATTCCCAAGCCTGCTTCTTTTCAGCCTTTGGGGGCTGAGAGATGCCAACTCCATGAACACACACACTGGAGCCCAGTATGTAAGCCAAAGTCACAGCAAATCAGTGGCAGAAGTCTTAAAAGTGACATTTGGGCAGCCCCCACCAATGTATTTCCAGACACCCTAATATCATTAATAAAAGTAGGGCAGCAGGTCAGACAGAGCCCAGAAGTAGTCAGATGTGTGACTGTACACAAGACAATATGCCATAGTTCCTCTGTGTGGCTACATTTTTCAAGTTCCTAAATTGATCGTCTGTAAAAGCCAGATATGGTCAAAAGCGAACAGTTTGCCAATAACTCAAGTTATTTGATTTAGAGTATGAATCTGGAAATAGCACCCTTTTATTTTATTTTAGAGTCAGAGTCTCAAGCTGTCTCCCTGGTAGAGTGCTATGGTCGTCATACCGCACAGCAACTTCCAACTCTTGGGCTCAAGTGAGCCTCCTGCTTCAGTTTTTCTATTTTTAGTGGAGACAGGTCTCACTTTCTGCTCAGGCTGGTCTGGAACTCGTGAGCTCAAGCACCCACTGCGGCCTCCCAGACTGCTAGGATTACAGGCATGAGCCACCATGCCTGACCAGTAGCACCCTTTTTAATCATATAAATGTAACTTTGGCTTTGGATAATTCCTAAGAGTTGACAGATAAACCTGAATGGATGTTCTGATTTAGAAGAAAAGGGGAAGGAAAAGCTAACACAGGGCCTGGCACTGGGTAAGCATTCTGGAAATAATTTGTGGAATGCAAGGGAGAGAGGGAGGGAGGGAGAGACATGACTTTCTTGTGCCACATGCCTGGCCAGGCGAAGTTCAGAAACACCTACCTTCATCCCCTGCACCTTTGGTGTTCCCAGGGCCCAGCCCTCTGAGCAGCACTCAGGAGTCACTTTCCTCATCCTGAAGCACAGTGTTGGGGCTGCCATAAAGGCCGGCATCTCAAGCCTTCTCCCCGGGATTATCTTTCTTGGTGTTTGATTCTCCCTCCCATGCTTGGTGCTTAGAATAACTTAGAGCCAGAACGGATCTTCCTCTCAAGGCTTTTGTCTTCCACAGGATGTGATGGTGACATTACAGGACCGTCTTTCCCTGAGGTACATTGAGCATTTTGCTCTTGTCCTTGAGTACGCTGGGCCAGAACAGAATCACAAGTTTCTGCTTCTCCAGGACAAGCAGCCCCTGGCTTATGTAAGTAACTCCTTTTTCCTGGCTTAATAGCTTTATATGTGGCCTCTAGTCTAGAAGAGGACCTCAGACACTTCCTGTCTGGAAACACAATGATAGACTCAGGTACCTCCCAGAAGTTGTGGTTCTCACCCAAAGCCAATACTTCCCACCTCCAAAGGGCTTTTGACAGTGCCCTTTGTGACCTAAGAAAAGCATGAAGATTCTTAGTCTCAGTGTCTAGTGGGAAGAGTGTGGGCTAATAAGTCACGTGGCACCCAGAATGCTGAGTTCTAGAGCAGTGGCAAGGCTTCTGTGTTCTGGAACCCCCATTCGCTAGACTTTTCTGCTTTTAGGAAGAAACTTGGCTCTTTCTTGTTTTTGTTTTGTTCTTTGTTTTCTGTTTAGCACTCTCTTGCCCTGGGTAGAGTGCTGCGGCGTCATAGCTCACAGCAACCTCAAATGCCTGGGCTTAAGGGATCCTCTTGCCTCAGCCTCCTGAGTAGCTGGGACTGTAGGCACCCCCCATGAGACTTGGCTAATTTTTCCATTTTTAGTAGAGATGAGGTCTCACTTTTTCTCAGGCTGGTCTTGAACTCCTGAGCTCAAGCAATCCACCCACTTCGGCCTCCAGTGGGGTGGGATTACATGCCTGAGCCACCTTGCCAGGCCTAAAAACTTGGCTCTTTGGATTAAGGCTATAAAACAGAAGGGTCAGTGGAATGTAATCTAGTGAGGTTAGGACAAGTGAGAGTTGGGAATTGATTGAGTTAGGGCCAAGAATAGGCAGCATGCCGCCCACATCACCTTCCAAGGTGGTGGGAAAAACTTGTCTGGTCTTCCCATTCCTCCCCATATGGAAGAAAGCTGGGGGAATCCAGGATTGCTAGACAGCACTCCACCAATGGTGAAGCACCAAGAAGTCTCAGAGGGGCAGCCAGTCAGTATTCCCAGGTAGGGTGGGACAGAGGTGAAGAGGAATAGTTGGGAAGAAATACCTTTTCAAAGCCTACATGGAAACCACGTAAAAACCAATAGCAGATTATAAAAAAAAAAAAAACCAATAGCAGATGCAAAAGAAAAAAAAAGATGAAAAGATTTTTGGAAAGACGGGTTCTTCAAGTTTAGTCCTCAGCCAAATGCAATCCAGAAACTCACAGGTGGGAAAGAAGGGTTGTAGGTGCCCTCCTTAGAGGGAGGCCTAAGTGCCTCCCTAACGCCTATGCAGCCCTTTGAATATAATTGGTCTGTTGTTCCAAATGGGATTTTCAACTTTGTATAATGAAAAATTTCAAAAATACACAAAAGTAGAAGGAATATAGTATAATGGACCCTATTACCCATCCCCAGGATTGACAATTCCAATATATTGCCAACTTGTTTCATCTATTCGTTGACATGGGATTTTAAATCTTTGATTTGGCTTCCAATCAGCAACTTACTCTGCTTGAGGCTAAGTTCCTGTCAAGGTGAAAGCATGAGCCCCACAGCCAGAAAAGAGTCTTGAGGAGTTCCCAGGAGCCCTCTCTTCCTACCTAGTGTCTTGGGCCTTAGATGCAATTGTTGATAAAGGTCATGTCTTAGACAAGTGATTTTAAAATTCCTATGATTTTTGGGTCAGACATGCAGGAATGATCTGGTCCCTCATCACTTCCCCGTAAAGAGAATCAGAATTTTCCAGGTGGGAGACAGAATGGGAAAGAACAGCCTGGCTCTACCCCAGGCTCCACCTTAAGGAGTCACTGAGCTGACTTCCCACCATCCCGGCCATTGATTCCACATCTCTCTTCTTCTCATCCTGGGCCTTAGGTGGTGCAGCGGACACACTATCATGGAATGAAATGCCTCTTCCGAATAAGCTTCTTTCCCAAAGACCCTGTGGAGCTCCTGCGTCGGGATCCTGCTGCTTTTGAGTACCTATACATCCAGGTAGAGTCTGGCTTGGGGACAAACAGACAGACAGACCAATGGACAGACAAGCAGGCAGGCTGTTCTACCATCACACTGCAGGCACTATGTAAGTTTTTCCAACCTCCAGGTATCTCTGAAGGGCCTTTCCATTTCTGCTGCTATTGTAGGCCATGGCCAAGTTGGTTAACATGGTGACCTGAGCTAGCTTTGGCTCAAAGTCTATTTGTCCACTCAGATCTCATCAGTGTTGAGAAATAAGAAACCATAGTAACTCTGGCATCTTCACAGAATCCCGAGGTTTAATAAGCCTATGTGGGTTTCAAGCAGTCCCAACCCCTAACACCTACCTCTAGTATGGGAATAATTCCCATGTTCATACAGAAACATTTAGTGAACACGTACTCTGGGCTGAGACTTATGCTAGGTACTGGCAATCAGGGGTGAACAAAGAACTGTGCTGGCTCATTAGAGCACATGTGTACACAAATACATATGACAGCAGCATGGTGCATTTTATTATTATTATTATTATTATTATTATTTAGAGACAGAGTCTCACTTTGTCACCCTCTGTAGAGTGCTGTGGCATCACAGCTCACAGCAATCTCAAGCTCTTGGGCTTAGGCAATTCTCTTGCCTCAGCCTCCTGAGTAGCTGGGACTGCAGGCACCTGCCACAATGCCCGGCTATTTTTTGTTGCAGTTTGGCCGGGACTGGGTTTGAACCCACCACACTCAGTATATGGGGCTGGCGCCCTACTCACTGAGTCACAGGCACTGCCCAGCATGGTGCATTGTTAATGAGGATATCCAGGGAGCATTTTTCCAACTCTACATGGGGCAAAGCAGTGAAAGCTTCACAGAGGAAGTGATACATGTGTGCTCTTAGCATTGAAGTATGAATGGAGGTTTTCTGTGTAGAGTGGTAGAGTACAGGGGACGTATTCCAAACAGAAGGTCTTATGTTACAAAAGCCATGGTGGCATAAAATAGCATGGCATGATGAGAGCGCCATAGTGATTTTTATTATAGTAGGAATAGGATCTGAGGTAAGGAGAAGTAGGAAATGCAATTGGAGAGACAGGAAGCAGGTGGTGAAGGGCTTAGCAGGCCGTGACAAACATAGGCTTTATGGCTGAGGCCAGGCAATGATTTTCAAAGTGTAGTCCACAGACCAGCAGCATCAGCATGAACTAGAAGCTTGTTAGAGATGGTAATTCTCAGGCTCCAGCCCAGTCCTGCTAAATCAGAAACTGTGGAGGTGGGTGGAGCCCAGCACCCTTTGTTTCAACGCCTTTAGGGGACTGTAATGCCCAAAGACTTTGAGAACCACTGCTTTTTTTCATTTCTTTTCTTTTTCTTTCTTTTCTTTTTTTTTGAGACAGTCTTACTTTGTCACCCTTGGTAGAGTTGTGGCATCACAGCTCACAGAACCTTCAACTCTTAGGCTTAAGTGATCCTTTTGCCTCAGCCTCCCAAGTAGCTGGGACTACAGGCACCCCCCACAATGCCTGGCTATTTTTTCTTTTTTCTTTTCTTTGGTTGAAGTTGTCATTGTTGTTTGGCAGGCCCTGGCTAGATTTGAACCCGCCAGCTCTGGTATATGTGGCTGGCGCCCTTCGCTGCTGAGCTGTAGACACCAAACCAAGAACCACTGCTTCATTTATTTCTTTTATTTCTTTTTTTTATTAAGTCATAGCTGTGTACATTTATACTGTCATGGGGTACAGTGGGTTGTTACTATATACAATTTGGAATACTTTCATCCAACTGGTTAACATAGCCTTCATGTCATTTTCTTGGTTGTTGTGTTAAAACATTTATATTCTACATTTAGTAAGATTCACATGTACCCTTATAGGATAAATCATAGGCTTGATCCCACCAATCACCCTCCCTCCACTCATCCTCCCCCCTCCCCTCCCCTCCCTTTCCCTTTATTCTTGGTCTAAAATTGGGTTATAGTTTTCCTATGATAGCTATAAATTAGTTTCATAATAGAGTTAACAGAGTCTCATTCTGTTGTCCTGGGAAGAGTGCCATGGCATCAGCCTAGCTCACAGCAACCTCAAACTCCTGGGCTCAAGTAATCCTCTTGCCTTAGCCTCCCAAGTAGCTGGGACTATAGGTGCCCACCACAGCATCCCTCTAGTTTTTCTATTTTTAGTATGGACGGGGTCTCCCTCTTGCTTAGGCTGGTCTCAAACTCCTGAGCTCTACCCACCTTGGCCTCCCAAGCGCTAGGATTACAAGCATGACCCACCAAGCACTGGCTGAACCACTACTTTAGGGCAATGATTATTAACCCTAGCTGTACATTAAAATCATCTAGGAAGGCTCGGCACCCGTAGCACAGTGGTTACAGCTCCAGCCACATACACGGAAGTGGGCAGGTTCAAACCCAGTCTGGGCCAGCTAAAACAACAGTGACAACTGCAATAAAAAATAGCCAGGGGTTGTGGCGAGTGCCTGTAGTCCCAGCTACTTGAGAGGCTGAGGCAAGAGAATCGCTTAAGCCCAAGAGTTTGAGGTTGCTGTGAGCTGTGATGCCACAGCACTCTACCGAGGGCAGCATAATAGGTCTCTGTCTCAAAAAAAAAATTATCTGGGTGTCTCAGTGAGTAGAGTGCTGGCCCCATATGCTGAGTTCCAACCTGGCCCCGGCCAAACTGCAACAACAACAAAAAATAGCTGGGCATTGTGGTATGTGCCTGTAGTCCCAGCTACTCGGGAGGCTGAGGCAAGAGAATTGCCTAAGCCCAGGAGCTGGAGGTTGCTGTGAGCTGTATGATGTCACGGCACTCTACCAAGGGTGGTAAAGTGAGACTCTGTCTCTACAAAAATATATAATAATAATAATAATAATAATAAATAAATCATCTAGGAAGCTTCAGGAAAATGTTCTCTGCCCCACCCGAGACCAATTACATCAAAATCTATAGGAGTGGGGTCAAAACATTGGTATTTTTTTAATTCCTCAGGTGATTCAAATGTGCCCCCAAGGTAAATAAATTCTGCTGGAAGATAGGAGAACAGAAATGATGAAAACACAATTGCCTGGTTAGATAAACAATTTTAAAAGAGTACTCCAACTGAGAAAGTACACTAGCTGGCCAGAACCAGGATCACAATGCAGGAGTGGATTAGGTTTCAAGAGAGATTTATTTTTTTAGGGTATAATTTTTAAAAATTTTTTAAGTTTTGTTCATTTATTTTTTGAGACAGAATCTGACTCTGTTGCCCTGGGTAGAGTGCCATGGCATCACAGCTCACTGCAACCTCAAACTCTTGGGCTTGAGCAATCCTCTTACCTGAGCCACCTGAGTAGCTGGGACTACAGCCGCGCGCCACCATGTCTGGCTGGGTTTTTTCTGTACAGGGTGTCCATAAAGTTGATGTACAATTTAAAATAGTTGTGACTTTGTAAGTGCATACAAATTTTATGGACATTCTGTATTTAGTAGAGACAGAGTCTCGCTCTTGCTCAGGTTGGTCTCAAACTCCTGAGCTCAAACAATCCACCCTCCTGAGCCTCCCAGAGTGCTAGGATTACAGGTATGAGCCACCCCACCAAGCCTGCAAGAGAGATTTAAAAGGCAGATTTGATGGCTTTGACTTAGCATGTGTCTGGCAGGGGTTGTATCACTCTACGAATTAGGGAATACAGGCAGTGGAATGGGTTTGGGGGGGGATGAGTGCATTTTGGGAGATGTTGAGTTTTAGGACATACATAGCACTTGGTAAGAGAAATAAAACCTCATACCTCACCTGTCTCTGATGGCACAATGTGTCTGACCTTTCTGGCTCTTCTGACAATCTAAAATGTTGGGAACATTTCTCTTTCTTTGAGATAAGATCTCATTCTGTCACTGGAGTGCAGTGGCACCATAGCTTAGTACAGCCTCAAACTCCTGGACTCTCATGATTCTCCAGCCTCAGCCTCCCAAGTAGCTGAGACTACAGGCACCTACCACACCTAGCTAATTTTAAAAATTTTTATAGAGATGGGTTCTCACTTTGTTGGCTAGGCTAGTCTTAGACTTCTGAACTTAAGTGACCCTCCCACCTCAGCCTTCCAAATTGCTAGGATTATAGGCATGAGCCACTGGGCCTAGCAGGAACATCTCTCAAACTCCCTCAAATTCCTTAACCTACCCTCTAGGGGATAACATGTTATAGTTGTTCTTTGAATTTTATAAGTTTAGTTCTCTTTTTTTTTTTTTTTGCCCTGAATTTTTTTCATTCAGGTTGCTTGTAGATTGCCTTGGTGATAATATTTTAGAATTGGGGGACAAGACCGTGCCTACCCTATCTGTCCCTCCCCTTTATAATGATATGGACTTCAGCTATATTCCTTCTTTTTTATATTTAACAGCTTCTTAGAGGTCTAACTGACACACAACTGTACATGTTTAAAGTTCACAGTATGATAAGTTTTGTCTCAACACAGTGTTCCTGGCAGAAAAATGCAAAAAGTAAAAAAAAAAAAATATTAAGTTCTGACATATGTTTATGCCTCTGAAACCATCACCACAATCAAAATATTGAACATTAGGGTGGTGCCTGCAGCTCAGGGTGTAGGGTGCCAGCCCCATATACCAGAGGTGGCAGATTCAAACCCGACCCTGGCCAAAAAAAAAAAAACCTGCAAAAAAAAATATTGAATGTAGCCAATATGAACATTGAACATATCCAATATGAACATATCCAATATTGAGCATATCCTCCCAAAAGTTCCCTCAGGCCCCTTTGTCATTCTTCTCTTCCAGCCCCAGACAACCACTGACCTGCTTTCTGTCACCTCAGATTAGTTTGCATTTTCTAGAGTTTCATATAAACAAATCATACAGTACATATACTTGTTTTGGCTTGGCTTGTTTGGCTCAGCATAATTTTGAGCTCCATCCATGTTGTTGCATGTATCAATAGTTCATTTCTTTTTACTCTTAAATAGTATTCCACAGTATAGATGTGGCAGAATCTGCGTATTGATTGATTCACTTGTTTATGGACATTTTGGGTTGTTTCCAGGATTTAGCTCTTGCAATAAAGCTTCCACGGACATTCGTGTTCATGTCTTTGTATGGACATATGCTTTCTTATCTCCTTTTTTTTTTTTTTGAGACAGAGTCTCACTTTGTCGCCCTCTGTAGAGTACTGTGGCGTCATAGCTCACAGCAACCTCAAACTGTTGGGCTCAAATGATCCTCTTGCCTCAATCTCCCAAGTGACTGAGACTACAGGCACCCACCACAACGCCTGGCAATTTTTGGAGACAGGGGTCTCGCTCTTGCTCAGGCTGGTCTCAAACCTGTGAGCTCAGGCAATCCACCTGCCTCGCCTCCCAGAGTGCTAGGATTACAGGTGTGAGCCACCACAACTGGCTTGCTTTCTTAACTCTTAAGTAAATAACTAGGACAGGAATGGTTTGATTATACAGATCTTTAATTTTTAAAAAGAAACTCCAATTCTGTTTTCTACAGTGGTTTTAGCATCTTTCGTTCTGACCAGCCATGTGGTTTCTCCATATCCTTATCAACACTTAAAATTCTCAGTATTTCTCTTATATTAGTCATTCTAATAATGAGTAGTAGCATCTCATTGTGGTTTTCCTTTGCATTCTCTAGTGACTAATGATGTTGAGCCTCTTTTCCTGTGTTTGTTTGAGGTCATGCTTTTTCTCTGGTGAAGTGTCTCTTCAGATCTTGTGACTGCTTTTCTATTGGGTTATTGGTTTTCTTATTATTGAGTTTCGAGAGTTCTTTATGTATTCTGGGTACAATTTGTTTGTTGGATATGTTATTTGCAATTATTTTTCTCTCAGTCTGTGGCTTGCCATTTTAGTTTCTAAACAGTATTTTTCACAGAGCAAATGTTTGAATTTTGATGAAATCCAATTTGTTAGTTTGTCCTTTTACGGACAATGCTTTTGGTGTCTCATCTAAAAAATCTTTGCCTAACCTAAGGTCATGAATATTTTCTCCTGTTTTTTTCCTAGAAGCTTTATCATTTAAGGTTTTACATTTAGTCGGGCGTATAATCCATTTTGAGTTAACTTTCCCATGTGGTGTAACATACCCATCAAAGTTTTGTGGGAGGTTTCTTTGCATTTAGATATCCAATTGTTGCAGCACCATTTGTTGAAAAGATTATCCTTTCTCCTCTGAATTGCCTTTGCACCTTTGCCAAAAATCAGTCATCTATATATATGTGATCTATTTTTGAACTCTCTATTCCGGTCCATTGATCTACTTGTCTATCCTTATGCTAACAACACATTTCTTTTATTTACTGAAGCTTTGTAGTAAATCTTGAAATCGGTTAGTATTTGTTCTCCAACTTTGCTCTTCTTTTTTAAAATTGTTTTGGCTATTCTAGGTCCTTTGCATTTCACAGGATTTGAGAACCAGCTTGACAATTTCTTTTTTTTTTTTTTTTGAGACAGGAGCCTCAAGCTGTCCCCCTGGGTAGAGTGCCATGGCATCTCATGCTCACTGCAACCTCCATCTCCTGGGCTCAAGGGAGTCTCCTGCCTCAGCCTCCCAAGTAGCTGGGACCACAGGCACCCACCACAATGCCTGGCTATTTTTTGGTTGCAGCCATCATTGTTGTTTGGCAGGCCGGGGCTGGATTCAAACCCACCACCTTGGGTGTTCGTGGCTGGCGCCTTAGCCACTTGAGCCACAGGCGCTGAGCCCAGCTTGACAATTTCTACCAAAAACTACTGTGATTTGGATTGTAATTATGTTGACTCTTTAGATCAATTTGGGAAGAACTGAGATCTTAACAATATTGAGTCTACCAACCTATGAACATAGTTTTTCTATATCTATTTAGGTCTTCTTTAATTTTTCTCAATGTGTTTCATACTTTTCAGTGTATGGATCGCCCACATTTTTTTTTTTTTGAGACAAAGTCTCACTACGTCACCCTCAGTAGAGTGCTGTGGCATAATAGCTCACAGCAACTTCAAACTCTTGGACTTAAGCAAATCTCTTGCCTCAGCCTCCCAAGTAGCTGGGACTACAGGTGCCAGCCACAATGCCCAACTATTTTTTTGTTGCAGTTGTCATTGTTGTTTAGCTGGTCAGGGCCAGGTTCAAACCCACCAGCCTCAGTATATGTGGCCGGCGCCCTACTCACTGAGCTATGGGCACTGCCATCTCACATATTTTGTCACATTTATCCCTATTTAATATTTTTGATGCTATTGTAAATAATTTTATTTTTAATTTCCATTTCCAATTATTTGTTGCTAGCATATAGAAATACAATGGGTTTTAATGTAGTGATCTTATATCCTGAAACCTTGCTAAACTCATATTACATTTGGCCTTCTATATTCAAAGGTTCTACATTTGTAGCTTTTGAAAATATTTGGAAAAAAATTTTAAAAAAGCAATACAATAATAAGAAATAATACAAAATTAAAGATACACTATAACAACTATGTACCTAGATTTAAATTGTATTAGGTATTGGCTCAGTGTTTGCAGCACAGTGGTTATGGTGCCAGCCACATACACCGAGGCTGGTGGGTTTGAACCCAGTCCAGGCCAGCTAAACAATGACAACTAAAACAAAAAATAGCCAGGTGCTGTGGGGCGAACCTGTAGTCTCAGCTACTTGGGAGGCTGAGGCAAGAGAATTGCTTAAGCCCAAGAGTCTGAGGTTGCTGTAAGCTGTGACAGCATAGCACTGTACAGAGGGCAACATAGTGAGACTCTGTCTCAAAAAAAAAAATTATATTAGGTATTATAAGTTATCTAGAAGTGATTTAAAGTATATGGGAGGAATTTTGTAGGTTATGTGCAAACACTATGCCATTTATGTAAAGAACTTGAGCATCCATGAATTTGAGTATCTACAAGGGTCCTGGAACCAATTCCCTGGGAAATAAGGGACAACTGTAGTTCTCATAGTTTTTTTGTAGATTCCATTGGATTTTCTACATAGATGATCAATGATGAAATATTCCTTTTCCACTCTCTCCTATGCTGTGCTGATACTGCTGTGGATCCCTAGTCCCTTAGCCTGTTCTGGTTCTACCTCAACAAAATGAGCAACTGGTCTAACCAAGGCTGATTCTTTTTTTTTTTTCTTTTGAAACAGTCTTCACTCTGTTGCCCTGGGTAGAGTGCTGGGGCATCATAACTCACAGCAACCTCAAACTCTTGGGCTCAAGCAATCCTCTTTCCTCAGCCTCCCTAGTAGCTGGGAGGCACCCTCCATGACACCCAGCTACTTGAACTTTTTTTTTGGTGGGGGAGCGGTTAGTAGAGACAGAGTCTTGCTCTTGCTCAGGCTGGTCTCAGTCTCCAAAGCTGACACAATCCACCTGCCTCAGCCTCTCAGAGTGCTGGGACTATACATTGCACCCAGTCCCAAGGCTGATACATTGATGGCTGGGGCTGTGACCCTCAGGGCTTACAAGTTATCATATCCTTGGACAGCAGTTCCAAGGGACCCCCTCAGGCATACCATAGGGATGACTGCCTCATTAATGTTTTTGTCCTTCATACCCCAAGGAACAGATTGTCTGCCTCATTCCTATAATCCATTTCTTTCCCTGGATTTCTGAGCCAGAGCCCTATGGAGAGTCTCTCTCAACGTCTTTCTTCCCTTGTGCCCAGCTGAGGTAGTAGGGGAAGTTCATATGGCTTGGGGGGAGTATAGGCCCCTGGGAATAAATTGGAGCATCTTTCTTAAGAGGAGGAAAGAAAGAGATTGGTCCTGGGAAGTACCTGTGGCTCAGTGGGTAGGGCACCAGCCCCATATACCAAGGGTGGTGGGTTTGTACCCAGCCCTGGCCAAACTGCAACAAAAAAATAGCCCAGCTTTGTGGCAGGCACCTGTAGTCCTGGCTACTCAGGAGGATGAGGCAAGAGAATCGCTTAAGCCCAGGAGTTGGAGGTTGCTGTGAGCTGTGTGACATCACGGCACTCTACTGAGGGTGATAGAATGAGACTTTGTCTCTACAAAAAAAAAAAAAAGAAAGAAAGAAAGAAAAGAAAAGAAAGAGATTGGTCCCATGTGTTGCTTCTGTCATCACTTCCCAAAGGGCAGCACCTTCCTCTTTCCCTTGATCTAGCACGGCCTCCTGACACCATGATTCTTTACTGGGATGTATGGGAGTAGAACAGGGGATAGGGAGGGAACATCTCCTTTAACTGATGGGTTTGGACTGCCCTGTCTTGCAGAGTCGGAACGATGTTATCCGAGAACGCTTTGGAATGGAGCCCAAACCAGAAATGCTTTTGGGACTTGCTGCCCTCCACATCTATATCACTGTCTCAGCCACTCGACCTAGTCAGAAGATCTCACTCAAGAATGTGGAGTGAGTTGTGCTGGGGCCCTTCGGGATGGGGGCAAATAGGGAAACAGTATACTGGTTGAGCTGAGCAGTGCTTTTCAGAAATGTAGGGCTTGGATGGGAGTGAGAGATGGGGTTCCTCACACCTAGACCATGAGGCCCTAGAGCTACAACATCCACTGGGGAAGGGCACCCAGTGTTACTCTCTGGTCCCCGTCCCTCTTTTTCTTCCTCCCAGTCTCCAGTCCTCCACCTCTACCCCAGACTTTCAATTTGTGTCTTAACCCTCTTCCTCTGTCCCACTGTGTGTCTGTCACTAATCTCTTACTTTTCTTCTACGTTTAGGAAGGAGTGGGGCCTGGAACCCTTTCTTCCCCCCTCCCTCCTGCAGGGCATCAAAGAGAAGAACTTCCGGAAATCTCTCTCTCAGCAACTAAAGGCTCACCAAACACATCCTTCCTGTGGCACCAAGGTACCCAAAGTATAGGCCACTGGGCGCGCTGTGCTCAGGCACCACTGCCCACAGGGAGATCCCCAGGGGTTTTCCAGCAGGGTCTGGTCCTCTGGGGATTCTCAACACTTTTTGACTCACGTGCACATCTAGCTTGGCCAGATAGGGGAGCAGGTATGGAGAAGAGTTTACCCCAGGTCTGAGCCTTCCTCAGAGACAGCTCAGTGGCATGTCACTAAGGCAGCTCAGGGCGCTCAACACAAAGGGGCCAAGGTTCAGGAGGAGATAGTTCACAGGTCCTTTCCCCAATGAGTGCTCACTGAACACGTGTCCTGTAGAAAGCACTGGACCCTGGGGAGGCATGTGTTTTCCATGGAAATGACTTCTCTGTTCCTCAACAGCTTTCTAATTTATCAGCCCCAGGATATGGAATTTGGGGAGATTAAAAACCCAGCTCAAGAGTGGGGAGGAGGGTTGTTAAGGGACAAGGCCTGACCTGGAGAATGGGTCAGTAGGCAGTGTCAAGGGCTCAGGTCACTGCTTTACTATCTAGTGCTCTGAGTGCCTCCCACTCCCTGCTTCCCGGATCCCTGTGGGCCCTTTTTAGGCTTGTAAGGCTCAGTCTGCTTGTGCTTCCTGCCCAAGAAGCAGGAGGGTGGTGAGAAGCAGAGAATCAGCATGCAGATGTAGACACAGGACGCAGTCGCCCCCAGATATTCCACCCATTCCAGATTCCTGGCATTACCAACTAGCTTCTCTTTTAAGACGCACATTCCCCAGAGAGTTAAGTCATGCCCACCTTGCTGTGCATATTTAATCAGATTGTTTTCTTCTCAGCTGAGAGCACCAGTGCTCTGGTACCACCATCTCTCCAGCTAACGTTTTCGGAGGCGCCCCAGTGCTCAGGTTGGAAATAAAAAAATGAAGAGGGCCTGGGTTGGGCCCTCAGTCAGGGACAGTCTAGTGGGGAGACATAGTAGTCCCAACACAGTGCAACAGGTGCGGGTGTTCTGGAAGCACGGAGGAGGAATACCAAGCCCCGCCCAAGTGAGGTGGAAGAAGCCAGGAAATTGGTGCATTTTCTCCTGCCTGTGTGTGTAGTTAAGAGGAAGACCTTTCCGGGCAAACAGGTCCACCTGGGATCCAAAAGCCTCTGGTTATCAGAGACTCTGGTGCAAGGGAAGAAATGCAAATAGTTCTGTCTAAGCAAGTACAGAGAATGCAAGGGATAAACAAGGGGTGGGGGTAGGAGCAAGAGGGGTGGATGGGAGCCAGTCCATAGAGGGCCTTTTGTGCTAAGGAAAAGGGTTGTACTTCATCCTGTACAGGAGCTGCTGAAGGGTTTAAGTAGGAAGCTGATGGAGTGCGGTGGCTCATGCCTCTAATCCCAGCATTTTCGGAAGCCAAGATGGCAGGATCATTTGAGGCCAGTTCAAAACCAGCCTGAGCAACATAGTGAGAGCCCCTAAGACTCCGTCTCCACAAACAAACAAACAAAAAGAAATAAAAGAAAAATATTGGTCCAGGGATGATGGCTCATGCCTATAATCCTAGCACTCTGGGAGGCCAAGGCAGGTGGATTGCCCGAGCTCACACGTTCAAGACCAGCCTGAACAAGAGCAAGACCCCATCTCTAAAAATAGCTGGGCATTGTGGCAGGTGCCTGTAGTCCCAGCTGCTCAGGAGGCTGAGGCGAGAGGATTGATTGCTTGAACCCAGGAGTTTGAGGTTGCTTTGAGCTATGATGCCACCACACTCTACCAAGGGTAACAAAATGACACTCTGTCTAAAAAAAGAAAAAGAGGGCGGCACCTGTGGCTCAGTGAGTAGGGGTGCCAGCCCCATATACCGAGGGTGGTGGGTTCAAAGCCAGCCCTGGCCAAACTGCAACAAAAAATAGCTGGGTGCCTATAGTCCCAGCTACTCGGGAGGCTGAGGCAAGAGAATCGCCTAAGCCCAAGAGCTGGAGGTTGCTGTGAACTGTGATACAACAGCACTCTACTGAGGGTGACAAAGTGAGACTGTGTCTCTACAAAAAAAAAAAAAAAAAGAAAGAAAGAAAGAAAAGAAAAAAGAAAAAAATTATCTGGGCATGGTGGCATACACCTATAGTCCCAGCTACTCGAGAAGCTGAGGTGGGAGGATCCCTTGAGCCCAGGAGTTGTAAGTTACAGTGAGCTATCATGATGCTCCTGCACTCTAGCCCAGGCAACAGAGGAAGACCCTGTCTCTAATTAAATAAATATATAAACAAACACACAAACCTATGTGTTAGGGAGGGTGCTTCCTCTAACTGTGTGGAGGCACTTGAGGGAGAAGGGGAAAGCTTCTACCCATCCTAAAGGTAACCCGGCTGTCATCTTGACACAGGCGGGAATGTCAAGGCAATGACTGTGGGGCTAGATTATGGGGATGGATAGGTTGGAGAAGGCGTTGTGGAGAGAATAAAGATGATTTGGTGACTGGTGGCCCTCAGATCAGAGGAAGAAGGAGGTATCCAGTGTGACTTGTAGATTTCTGCCTCAGTACCCCAGGAATGCCAGATAAAGAGCAGGTTTGGGACTTCGGGGTCTCGGGAGTAAAGGGATAGGCTGGGATCCCTGGCTGTAGATGGCCAGTGTCTAGGTGACTGTGAGGGTGTAAAGGATCTCCGCAGGGTGTATAAATGAGGTAGGGTGTCACACTTGGAGCAAGTGTTCAAAGTAACTGAAGAACAAAATGAGTCAGCTGGATACTTCAGGAGCGTAGGAATGAGGATCAGAAGGAGGAGGGATTCTAGAGGTAAGAGCTGGGCAAACTGAAAGCTCCCTGCAGTTTGACAGAGGGTCTCCTCACATTCCCGCGGTGTGGCTTGCAGACAAGTGCCCATCCTCGGATGGTCAGACTCCTCTTAGAGAACATGGGTTTGCTTTTCCTGTGCTCTTCAGGCTTCTTATATTTCTGGGCGGGTTGTTTCCACAGGGCTCTGCAATTCAGGCAAAGCTCCAGTATCTTCGAATTCTGAATGAACTTCCGACCTTCACTGGCGTTTTGTTCAACACTGTGGGCCTGGTCAGTGGGGCAGGGTGGGGGAAGCTGGGAGGGAGCCCTTTGTTGGCTCTTGTCCTTGGGTGAGGGGGAGGGGGGGCCGATATTTCTAAAGACCTTCATTCCACTTCCTCCTCCTTCTAACTTTCCCTTCCCCTGGTGCTCTGGCCCTGCCTCTGATAAAACGACCAAGTAGAAGGTACTTGTTTTTCAGTATCCCTTCGTGGCCCTTTTGTGTCCCCCTTTCCTCTATTTTAGAGGTCTCCAAACTTTACCCATAAAAGGCCAGATAGTAAAGATTTTAGGTTTTGCAAGGGGGCCATACAGGTCTCTGTGGCAACTACCTGGCCCTGCTGTCCTATCAAGAAAGCAGCCATAGACGAGGCCTAAACAAATGGGTGTGGCTGTGTGCCAGTAACTATTTACAGACACAAAAATTTGAATTTCATGTAATCTTCACATGTCACAAGATACTTCTTATATTTTCCCCCAACTATTTAAAAATGTGAAAATGATTCTTAGCTCATAGGCCATATAAAACAGGTGGTGGGCTAGAGTTGGCCCACCCGCCATCATTTGTCAGCCCTTGCTCTATTTCATTTCCATTACACTTGCTCCCACAGTCCCCACCCCACCTTTCCTGAGTCCTTACACTTCCCCAGGCTTGCCCAGCGCTAGACTGCAGCAAAAACACCCTGGAGCGGGCAGAGCCAGCACACCCCTGAGACTGTGCCCCAGGCTACTTTACTCTGGTGAAAGGAAATTCAAATCATCCTGCTGATTGGATCCAGGTGCTTGTCTTGTTCCCAGGAGCGCTGTCAAGCCAGTGCCACGCACTGGTGGAAAGCCACTTATCAAAGTGTATATAGGCAGATGCAGGAGGTTCCTCAGGGTGATGCTAATGCGTGGGAATAGGCTGGAAGAGGGCTCAGGCTTGATCGCCCCAAGAAGTGTGCCAGGACCACTTAAGGAATCCAGTCTATCAGGCCTAGAGGTACCATTTACATACTGGGATTTGCGGAACACTGAAAGCTCACTGTCCCCTCCTTCTGCTCCCACACACCCTCACATCTTTCTTCCACCCACCTGCCACAGCTAAGATTCCCTCTGGCCATTCGTTTCGGTTCAGACTGCTGGAGTGCCTATTAAGGGCAAATATCTTTCTTTTTATTAAATCATAGCTGTGTACATTAATGCAATCATGGGGTACAATGTGCTGGTTTTATATACCATTCGAAATATTTTCATCAAACTGGTTAACATAGCCTTCACCGCATTTTCTTAGTTATTGTGTTCAGACATTTATACTCTATACTTAGTAAATTTAACATGTACCCTTGTAAAATGCACCATAGGTGTGGTCTCACCAATTGCCCTCCCTTAAGGGCAAATATCTTAGGGACAGAGGACCCCATGAAATGCCCAATCAACCCTTAATGCCTTAGGTGGAGTTACTGCGCCAGTTTAGCTTTTGGCATGATGTGAGAAGTACAAGTTTGAGCGGCTACTGCCAGAAGGAGGGTTAAGACCACAGAAAGGATGCCATCTGGCCAGGCAAAGCCCCAGGTGGAGCTTCTGGATATATACCTAGTAGAGGGATT